>VXBL01007186.1:46582-59082 GCA_013400195.1 Aramus guarauna
GGGCTCGGGGCAGGGGGGACGCGCAGGCCTGGCGCACGTGTAACCGTGAGGCCGGGCCCGGACAGCCGCTGCGGCTTCCTTGGTGCTGCCCCTGCAGCCTGGAGCAGCGGGCGCGACTGTCAGGCCCTGCAAGCCCAGCCGGGTGGCCAAGGCTACCTGATCGCCTTTGGCTTGCGGCGGCCACGAGTGAGCTTGCTCCGTGCTCCACACGTGCATTTGCATCCAGCTGTGTGTACGTACACACGCATATTCGTATGTACTTGTTGCGTTTCAGGAAAATGTTTATTGGAGGCCTCAGCTGGGACACCAGCAAGAAAGACTTGACAGAGTATCTCTCTCGGTTTGGTGAGGTTGTGGATTGTACGATTAAAACAGACCCAGTCACTGGGAGGTCGAGGGGGTTTGGGTTCGTGCTCTTCAAGGACGCTGCCAGTGTGGAGAAGGTGGGTGGATTTATTGTGGATCAATGGCACAGAGCATGCCTGGGCCACTGTAGTGATCTGAGACTTTGTTTCCTTGTGTGCTACTTAGGTGTTGGAGCTGAAGGAACACAAACTGGATGGGAAACTAATAGATCCTAAAAGGGCAAAAGCTCTAAAAGGGAAGGAGCCACCAAAAAAAGTGTTTGTTGGTGGGTTGAGTCCAGATACATCTGAAGAACAGATTAAGGAGTACTTTGGTGCTTTTGGCGAGGTATAGTATGATAACATATAACAACAGCTCTGGTTTTCAAGTACAGTGTTGCCTCAGTCTTAAGACAGAAGATTTTTTTAGGAGAGAGCTGGCTCAGGCTTACATAAAACTAGGAATTGTTGAAACTATATGCATGTTAATGATTCCATAGTGTGATGAGCTGATTTATAGCTGTCAAAAGCAGTTGGCATAAACATTGGACTGCTGAAGGGTTCTGGTAGCATAAAAAGTGGCTTACAGATTTCATGCAATTTTGATAGGTACTTTTGATTTCAGATTGAAAACATTGAGCTTCCCATGGACACAAAGACAAATGAAAGGAGGGGCTTCTGTTTTATCACATACACAGATGAAGAGCCAGTAAAGAAGTTACTAGAAAGCAGATACCATCAAATTGGTTCAGGCAAGGTACAGAAGCTCTTGTTCTTAGCATGTGAAATAAACAATCTCTAAGATTCCCTGAAAGCACCTCATAACATTAAGTCTCGAAATTCTTGTTGAGTTAAAGAATTTCTGTCTTTACAGTGTGAGATCAAAGTAGCACAGCCCAAAGAGGTATACAGGCAGCAGCAGCAGCAGCAGAAAGGAGGAAAAAGCAATGCAGCTGGTGGACGAGGAGGTGGAAGGGGGCGTGGACGGGGTGAGTGTTTTGGATGTTGAAACTAATGTACATGCTTAAGAGCCTGTACCAAACACTTAAGATATTTGTAGATATTCCAGGTTTTGGGCTGCATGCATATCTCATGTTTAAATTGAATGTGGAAAGTAGCCTTCTAGTAAATGGTATTTTGATGATTGTGATTGCATGTGGAAGCTTAAGAATCTCTTCTTGCTCTGCTTGTGCTCAAGTAGTGAAGTGCAAGCTGGATGTGGGGTGCTTTACCTACCTTTTTTTGCTAGGTACCCACAGTTGGCAGTATAGCTAAATGGATAGTGCAGTTATCCTTTCGTGTGAAGGGATACACTATTGGTTGGCTCATGGGTGAGAAACCATGAGCTATTTGCTAAACAGGAAGACAGTTACTTCACTACACCTTGCAAATAGATGAGAAACAATCAGCTGTTATTTTACAAGTTAATGCATCTCAGTCTTAAAAAGTCAAGCAGTCACAAACAACACAGTGCAGTAAAGCTGAACCTGTGGTATAACTTGGTGTTCAGGCAATTAAAGACCCAAATTGGAAGTTAAGAGAGTACATGTAGTGTATGCCTCCAGTGTTGTGTTGTTTTGTTTTTCCTGTCTGCTTTATGAGCTGGACTACTTGCTGTCTAACATTGTTGTGGTGATAAGATCTTACTACCCATCTCTCGTATGCAAATGAGATGCCTCAATTCTTTTTAGAAAATTATTTTCCTTGGGAAGGTAAGAGGATTCTTACAGGCAATAGTTCTGGCATAGAAAGATTGCCATAGAAAGTTAGATGAAGTGGTATGGGAGAGGAGTGAAATAATAAGTTCTGTAACTTACAAATGCTATATTTGGTTTCAGGTCAGGGACAAAACTGGAATCAAGGATTTAATAACTACTATGATCAAGGATATGGAAACTACAATAGCGCTTATAGTGATCAAAGCTACAGTGGCTATGGAGGATATGACTACTCTGGGTACAACTATCCCAATTACGGATATGGGCCGGGCTACACAGATTACAGTGGTAAGTGGGTTTTAATCTCATTCCAGATAACAATAGTGTGCATCTTTAAACAGGGGCCTCTTTTAGTAACTTGTTCTGTAACACCTCCTATTCATAACGCATGGCTCTAAAGAGTAGCCCTGTTGGTGTGCTGTATGGGAACAATTTCTTTCAGAGTGTTAGATGTTAATCTTGATGCTTCTGGGTTGTTTTTGTTCCCTCCTCCATGTTATCTACAGGTCAACAAAGCACATACGGAAAGGCATCCCGTGGTGGCGGCAATCACCAAAACAACTACCAGCCGTACTAAAGCAGTACCTATACTTGAGGAAACAGGTGTGTACATGAGTGCAAGGTCCACTCTGAGTATGTCTAATCTAATTTAAAGATCAATAGACAAATGAAGAGTAAAAACTTCCATAGCATGACTTTTCTTTTAATTAAGCTTTTGTTAACTTTAAAAAAAACTTTTTTTTTTAAAACCAGCTTTGCCTACAGTGTCTATAGATCTTTAACTTTGTAAAAACGTGACTTTATCTTCTTTAGTACTTCAGAAAAACATAAGAGTTTTTCTGTTTTGCGTTGTGTACCAGGTGGTCTAGAGGAATAATTAAACTTATTAGAAGTATTAACAGGTAAAGTACTGAAATGGGTACAACTTAAGGAAAACAAGAATGTTGTCTTCTAACTCTGACATTATACCTTGTTTGTACCCGCCAGCGGGAACTTCATTGCAGGCCGTGTGTCACCCTGACCACGTCTATCTCTGGGGTCGCACGTTGCAGGCAGAGCGCAAGGCATACACCAGAAAACGCTGTCCTGTGGTATGGTCTCTTCCAACTTCATGTACCAGCGTAAAGATTAAAGTGGAAAACTTCAGACTATGGCTTCTTTTTTTAATCTTTTTGGAGATTAAGTGTCTTAACTTAAATGGTTTTTTACAGGAGTTAAAGTACATAAATGCCTTTACAGCTTAATCATTTGGTCTTCTGTTTAGTGTTGTATTTCAATTGTGGAACCTCATTTTAAGTGTGCATTCTTTAAGATTTAATGCTTGCTTTTTTCTTTTTATAGCTAATAGTGAAATCTGCAAACCAAAACGAACTTTTAAATCTGGAAAAAACATTAAAGATCATATGCACGTGGACCGAACTAAATCGGCTTGACTTGTGTTTGCATAGCAGTCATTTAGATGGATAAACAAATAATTGGAAGCCCTTTTGGCAGTCTTTCCAGGGGAAAAAAAATGATCCAGAGCCAGATTAATAGTCTAAATTGGATGTGTTTTTGTTCTGGAACAGCTTCCTAAATGGGCTGAATGGCTGTATTTGGGAAGCTAAATTACTGATGGGTAACAAAACCTCTTGTGTTACCTTAATAAATATGCATATGATCTTTAACAGTGAAGAAAGGAATATATAGAAGACTTAAAGCAGTTCATGAAAATGGACCTTTTAACGATTCTTGTAGTAACTTGCACAGATCTGACAAACATTTTTTTTCTTGGTTTTTAGGTAGAGATACTGCAACAAAGCCATCTTGCAGCGCATCGTGAGTGAATGGAGGGTGGTCTCCGTGAGAGGAAATGACTATTTTGTAAAAGACTTTTAGTGTATGACACAACTGTGTCCAACTGTACATAGCAGCTGACTAGTTTTCTTTTATGGTTTTTACTTTCTTTTTGCCATTCATGTTATGACACAATGTGGACTTGTGTTTATACAAACTTTATTTGTATAATTTCATGTTAAAGGATTCTCTAATAAATGCTTACTTAAGTGAATGTGTAGTCTTGCTGTTGGCTGTCAGCTGAGTGTTATAACTATATTTTTTACTTGTGCAGAAGGGCTGGTACCTTTCTGGAGATCATAAATGGCCCAAGACAAAGTAATTGTGTCTACAGGTCAGTACAACCCACTCCCTTTTCCAGGCCTGTCTTGAGCGCACCATAGTATAGTGCCTTGAGTTAGCATCACTGTGGAAGACAGCAGAATTGTCTCCTGCCAACTGCAGAAAAGAGGAGACAGTAGTCAGTGGCACAATACTGCCAATTTCATACACCTCAAGGGGAGGAATCTAGTACTACAGCAGCACCTTTCTTATGCTGATAGCACTGCTTGAGGGGTTGGACAGTGAGATCTATATCACCTTTAAAGGTTTTTCAAGTACTTAGGTTCTAGAATATTCAAGGCTATAACTTAATTACTTCCCTAGAGCAATTGCTTCCTGTCTCTTCCAATTCAGCAGCTAATTTCTGTACAAGTTGGCATCTATTCCTTCAAGTTAGATCCTGTACTGGACTGTTTCAACTGGACCAGAAAACAGGTTTCCCATCTTGTGATACTAGCAAGCAACATAACAAAAGCATGAATGACTGATTGCTGGAGAAGGGAAACTGCTTTAACCAGCAGATTGTTTTCTGAATAGGACAACAGCTGGGATGGGTAAGTGAACATACATGTTTTCCCTGAGGCCAAAGGATTTTAACAGTCTTAAGGGGGTTTTTGTAGCACAGGTATCTAGTCATCCATCAAAAGTAAACCTTGCTTTTTAGAAGAGGAAACTGAAATTCACAGGGGATCTTGCAAACTTCTAACAGGAGCAATCTGGGTAGAGGTCTGAAAGTTTCCAAGCTGTATTTTCAGTGTTTATTTCTCTCTCGGGCAGCTGGGTATGTTCTTCTCTTGCCCTGCAGAAGAGCTGTGTACCATAACTGCTGTGAGTTTAAGCAGTTGCTAGATCTGGGGAGGTTCCTGTCATCTTAGCAATTAGATTGGATGAGAGAAGACTCATTGACATTGCTGGCTACAAACTAAAGAAACAGCACATGGCTGCCGAGAGAAGCCACAGCAGTATGTGAGTTTGTACTCCCAACTTAACCAGAGTGGAGCTGGATGTAGAAGCTGTCCTTGCCAGTGGTGCCTCCAGGTGGCTGCAAGCACTGCTCTTTTGCCACTAGGACATGGCTTGGCTATTACACTTGTTAATATACAAAAACGGACGTGTCTAAGAGCCAAGTCTTAGTTCAACCTGTAGCAAATTGCGATTTAAATTTAAAAGTGGTTGTTTTGGTGGGTTTGGGTTTTGCTTTTTTTTAAAAAAAAAAAAAAAAAACTTAGTTTCGGTACTTTCAGGCCCTAGATATTACAGCGGCAGTCCACAGGGTGCGAGGTGCCCAGGACCTGGGCGCAGGGTGGCCATGCAGGCTCGGTCCCTGCAAGGCTGAAAGCCGGATGGAGAGCGCCCCCCCCCGCCCTTACTTCGAGCCGCAGCTCGCCCCGTGCGGAGCTCCGCAGCGGCCACCCAAAAGATCTGCTGTTGGCGGCAGGCCGCCCCAGAAGAGGCGCGGGGCTCACGGGTAACAGTCGCCAACTGACAACTCCAACGGGTCCGGGAACGACGCACCCCCCCCGCAGCGGCTCCCCGGGAGGCGGTGTCACGTGACTGCGCCGCCGCGCTCCTTCCGTCCGCCATTTTAGGTTAGATTGGTGGCGGCGCCATTAAAAAAAGCGAACGAAAGGAGGAGGGCTCTGTGCGCTCGTCCTGTCGGCGGGGCCGCGAGCGGGGCTAAGGCCTCGGCGGGGAGGGGGTAGTGGGGCCGAGGGCGGCGGGCGGTCGCCGGCCGGCCGGCGCGGGTCAGCCGCAGCGGCGGCGGCGCCATGTCGGAGCAGCAGTTCGCCATGGACTCGGCGGTGGCGGGCGCTGGAGGCAGCTCGGCGGAGCCGGTGGAGCAGCCTGAGGGGCTGGCGGGGACTGGGGCGGGGAACGCCGACGGGGCAGGCGGCGGCGGCGGGATCGAATCGGAGGGAGCCAAGATCGACGCCAGCAAGAACGAGGAAGATGAGGGGTGAGCGGTGGGGGCGGTGCAGGCGCCCCGCGGCTTTTGTCTCCTTGGCGGTGTCCTGCTGGGGCGGGAGTCGGGGTCCGGCGCCCCTTGGCTCGGCCTGGCCCGGCCCGGCGCGGCCCCACTTGCCGCCCTGTTTGTTTACTTGGCGCCGCGGCGACGTCACGTACCGGCCCGGCGGGGGCGGGCCGCCGGCGGGGCTCGGGCGGGTGCCGCTCGGGCACCTCCGCCTTCCCCTTTGCCGGGAGCACCGATGCGTGAGGAGCACAGTGGAGACCCCCGCGCCGCGGCAGTGACTGCGGCCAGTCGGGTCGCGCTGCTCGCCCCGGAACGGAGCGGCTCGGGCGGTAGAGCTGGTGGCTCACCTTGGAGGGTGCAAACCTAAACGCCACCCAGGGGCTTGGCGTGCTCTTGGAAAGTGCAGCTGGGTGGGTAGCTGGTTTTACTCTTAGGCATTGCAGGGAGTCGGGGATGATACTGTGCTCTGGGTCGGTTCTGAAATTAGCTGGAGTAGTGCTGTCACAGACTTCCAAATGCTGCTATCAAGTGAGGAAAGTTTCGTGTCCATCAACCCAAATCCCACAGCAGTTGGCAGTGACTGGTCCTGAGGTGTACATCTGGTGCGATGTGTGCCAAATTACAAACTTTTTTTTTTTGAGGATGTTTTTTCATCGATCATAGAATGGTTTGGGTTAGATGGGACCTTAAATATCATCTAGTTCCAACCCCCTGCCATGGGTAGGGACACTCTCCACTAGACCAGGTTGCGCAAAGCCCCATCCAACCTGGCCTTGAACACTTCCAGGGAGGGGGCATCCACAGTTTCTCTGGGCAACTTGTTCCAGTGCCTCACCACCTTCGTAGTGCAAGGGTTTTTTTTCCTTATATCTAATCAACCTCCCCTCCTTAAGCTTTAAGCCATTCCCCCCATCCTATCACTCCATGCCCTTGTGCACAGTCCCCCTACAGCTTTCCTGTAGGCTCCCTTTAAGTACTGGAAGGCTGCTATAAGGTCTCCCCAGAGCCTTCTCTTCTCCAGGCTGAACAACCCCAACTCTCTCAGCCTGTCCTCATAGGAGAGGTTTTCTGAAAGTTAATGTGTGGTGCATGTGTTAAGGACTGTAACTCAGTGGAGCTGAACGCTCAGGTTGCAATCACTCAGTGTTGCCCTATGTTGCAAACAGAAATGGTGTGTCAGTTGCCTGTCAGTGACAGTCATGAGGCCTCTTGACTTCTTCCTCCCCCCCCCCCCCCCCGCCAAATCATTCCTCCTCTTCTCATTAAACTTGCTGTGAGAAAGATTGCTTAGGTGGCAGCATAATGAATGAAGGCAACTTGTAATCTCAGGATCTCTACCTAATGCTTGGCATGTGGCAGTGTCACTTTCATAGAGCAGGTGAAATTCACATGTAATAAATCCAGTTACAGAACTGGCTGCTGCTGTATGCTGTCTCAGGCCACTAAGAAACTCAAGCTGCAGGTCTTCAGAAACTAAACTGGGTAAAGGAACACTAACTACTGTGTTCTGTAGAGACTTGCTGCAAAACCTTCCCAAGTGCCTTCCCTCTTCTGTAATAATCAGGGATGTTGCTGAGAGCAGGAAACTTTTTTGAGTGTTTTGCTAGGACTAGTGAAAACTTAGAAGGTTTTTGTTACTTCTCACCTGCTCGTAATGGCTTTAAGTACCTTTGCAGTTTGCATAGTTTGTTTTACTTTTTGCCCTTGAATACACACCTGTTAAAGGGTTTTCATGAGAAGCCCATCTTCTTTTGAGTCAGCACAGCCTATAAAAAGTTGTCACTGAGTGGTGCAGTGACGTTGGGCAGTGATTACATGTAGCATACATTGACTTGTAGTTTAGTTCAACTGGTTTTTTGACCTGGCGGTTCTTGCTGGGTAATGCTGTACAGGAAACTGTTTTGACAGCTTTCTTGATAGTAGAGGGGAAACTCTAATCCTTGGTAGCTGCTGGATGCAACTACATCAGTGTTTCCTTGGCATTAGGAATTAGAGACAGTGTCTTCAGGAAAAAAAACAGTTCACAGGTTCTTGGACCCTCAGATCTCCTTGGTGAGAACTGTGGACTTGAGAAATCAATGTGTTGGCAACTGCCAGGCAACTTCCTGAGTAGCCTGTTGGAGAAAGGCCGAAGCCACTAGTCATGGTGATGTATGAGCTGTGTTTAGCTAAGTCTGAAGTTTGAAAGCTTTCTCAGTACGCTTCTCGTAACTTACTTTGGAAAACTGTATGTGCTGATGTGATCTACGCCAGCCAAACTGTAGTTTTGGAAATGTACATATTTTACAAGCTTTTGACAGCACTGTGACATTGCACCTTAATTGTTGTGCTAGTGTTCGTGTTGTAGCCTTGATCTGACCTCAGTTTTGCAGTAGTTTGTCAACTTCTGTAGTGGCAAACTGAAGCAGTCATGTTTTGCTGCTCTCTAACTGGATGCACAGATGCAGTTACTGCATGGTGGGAAGAAAATCCTTCAGAGGGCTGTCAGTTTCAAACTTGTGTTCTTGGTCTGTCATGTGCTTAATGACAGGGTTTTGTACATTAATGTTGTTTGCTAATAACTATAAAACAGGTTTTGTATGTTTATGTTAATGGTTTGTTGATCACTCTAAAACAGGTGTTTTGATGTCAGGTAGCTAGTGTATGGTAGTAACTGCTAGAGTATCACGATCCCCCATGTGTCAGAAATATGATGCTGCAACCTCTGTATGTGTTCTGTTTTGCTTAAACAAACAAAAACCCCCAACCAGCAAACAAACAAAAAAGTACCTTAATGATGGATGACTACAGGAAAACAAAGCGTCCTTTGAATTACTATCTGTACAGGTATGAGGCTGCTGGTTTACCACTATGGACTGTTTTTTTCCATATCAGTCCTGAAGACAGTAGGATGTCACACTAGAAAGGGCTTTTGGTACTTTGTTGAAGAGAGATCTGGAACTAATGGGAAAAGTGAATAAAGGGATGGGAAGTCAGTGCTCCTGTTTATAGAGTTTAAGACTTCTTATAGAAACATCTGAAGCTCCTGAACCTCCTCATATGTGTGGAGGTTGGATATGTTTGTCAGAAGCTGAATGTTCTTGTTAATTCTGTAAGAGCATACCTAATTCAACAGAGTTAGTTCACATGAGCAGCTTTTGTTTAGAGAGTTTGACTTGTGGAAGTACAATGTGATTGTACACGATTGGCAGAAATATTTGTCTGTGTCTGGAAAGTGGAGGAGTTGGAAATGTGCTAAAGTGTTTTTTTTTAGGTTTTCTGATAACTGCATGTGATTGTGGAATAAGTTGGTACAGTGAAAATGGGCAAAGCTTTGTAGAAAGCATTTTTATAGATCATAATGGATCATACTTTTTGTTTTGAGCCTGCTGTAAAAATCTTCTTTATGAGATCATCTCAAATCAAATCCTCTTTTGAATGGATACATAAGCCCTATGCCTAATAACTAGGAATGTTTCATTTGTGTATGTATTGGTTTGATTTTTAGTTGATGCAAATTGTGAAGTGTTTCCTCTCAAGACACTGGTTCTTGTTTGTTTGGGGTTTTTTGGTGGTTTTTTTGTGTGGTTGGTTTTGTTTTGTTTTGTTTTGTTTTTTGTAGCCTGCTGATGTGATGTGATGGTCATTATTTGATTCCAAGCTTCCAGTGTGCTTTTGAAAATACAAGTCATGATCAGACTTATCTGCTGTACACGTTTGCCCAGCAACACTGGTCCTGTAGGTGATATATTGGGAAGATTTCTCGTGATTGTATTGGATTATGCTGGGTGGTTATATCATGTTTTGGGAGGAAAGATAACTTTTGACCATCCAGTACTTTGATTTTTTACTGCTTTCTGGGGAAGGGGATTTGACTAAATTTTCTTCATTTCTTTTAGTTTACTAATATTGGCATATGTCCAGTCCAGACTAGTACATAAAGGCTTTTGTTTAACCACACTGCCTTATAAATCTATTCTGCCTGTGTTTGTTTCATAAGCAATTATGTGGAGGCTCCACAGATAATGGAATTAATCCTGTGATGGGGATGTAAGAAAGTAGTAAAATATCTTTTTGTTACTCTTTGTAGTTTCAGCCGCTTGCTCACTCCCCCCCCGGCAGGACGGGGGAGAGAATTGGAAGAGTGACAGTGAGAAAACTCATGGGTTGAGATAAAGACAGTTTAATAGGTAAAGCAAAAGCTGCGCTCACAAGCAAAGCAAAATGAGGAATTCATTCGCTACTTCCCTCCAGCCATCCCCAGGAAAGCAGGGGTCCATCACACGTAATGGTTACTTGGAAAGATGAACACCATCACTCCAAACGTCCCCCTCTTCCTTCTTCTCCCCCCCAGCTTTATATGCTGAGCATGACATCATATGGTATGGAGCATCCCTTTGGTCAGTTGTGGTCAGCTGTCCCAGCTGTGTCCCCTCCCAGCTTCTTGTGCACCCCCAGCCCGCTCACGGGTGGGGTGGGGTGAGAAGCAGAAAAGGTTTTGATCCTGTGTAAGCACTGCTCAGCAGTAACAAAAACATCCATGTATTATCAATACTGTTTTTAGCACAAATCCAAAACATAGCTCTACACCAGCTACTATGAAGAAAATTAACTCTATCCCAGGCAAAACCAGCACACAACTGCAGCAGAAGATGGTGCAAAACTTTTGTAGACGTGTAAGTCTTTCTCTAATCTGGCCAGGATCATTTAAACAAGTTCTCAAAAAGTGCAGGCCTGAGTGTGTAGAATCACTGATAAAATTCTGCTATTACATCAGGTAACTGAGCTCATAAAGCTTGAAAGTACAGGATTTTGGGTAACATACATTAATAGATTAACCATCTTGTCTTAACAGGAAAATGTTTATTGGTGGCCTTAGCTGGGACACTACAAAGAAAGATCTGAAGGACTATTTCTCTAAATTTGGTGAAGTTGTAGACTGCACTCTGAAGTTAGATCCTATCACTGGGCGATCAAGAGGCTTCGGCTTTGTACTCTTCAAAGAATCGGAGAGTGTAGATAAGGTAATAATGTAACAAAACAACATAGTTCAATTTTAGGTAGCAGTGATACAGCAGTTGGATGATTGTCTGCATAGTTGTTTGTACGTGATCTGTTAAAGATGATTCTGAGATACAATATATTGTAAGATGCTTATTGAAATGTTTTTTTTCCTAAACTGTCTTAGTTGTGATGCAGTGGCAAGGACCAGCAGTGATTCCCAAAGTATGGCTTTGGGTACTTGCAGGGGAGTATACAAATGTCTGCTGCCTACTACTGTGAAAGCAGTAATTTACAAAGAACTTCAAGTCTTTGCATTGCAGAGCTGCAATGTGAACCCCTGTAGAGTAGAGCCAGTGGCTTTGATAGATTTGGGCTTTATCCAAGCAAAAATTAGCTGTTAACCTTTCTAAAATGTTGTTGAGACAGCACACTGAAAAGTTTTCACCTTCATTGGCCTTTTGTGATATCTAAGGTACAGATTATTTACTTCATGAGGTCTGGGGATGGGATTGTAGAGGACTTCCTGAGAATAGATACACTCTTCTTTTGGATGATATGTTGCTCCAGGTGACCCTTGAAAGGGTTTGTCAGAACTCTCTGTCAGTGGAAAGTGATCAAAATCATGGAACTGTTCATTTTGTGCAACAAATTATTGCTGTAATCAAAGTATTGAAATTGAAGCAATAGCATTAACAAAAACTAAGTATAAGATAACTGGGCCTTGCTCAAAACATCAGTGAAACATTTAGCTTGAACCACGAGTAAGATCATGTTTTAATTTTCCACAGGTCATGGACCAGAAGGAACACAAGCTGAATGGAAAGGTCATTGATCCAAAAAGAGCTAAAGCCATGAAAACAAAAGAACCTATTAAAAAGATTTTTGTTGGGGGCTTATCTCCAGACACGCCTGAGGAGAAAATAAGGGAATATTTTGGAGGTTTTGGTGAAGTATGTGGTGAAATAAACTGCTTATATTTGTAAAACTTGTTCTGTTTTCATAAATTTAGTGGTAAAAAGCAGCCCCCAAATGCAACTTGCGTGGATGCTACTATAAGCTTAATGGGCACTGTAGCTCCAGGTGTCTTAGTGGTCAGAATTTAAATGATAAGGATATTACTTACAGGCTTTGAGTTGCATAAACTGGGTTAATGGAAGGAGGAGCAGGGATAAGTCTGAGAGTCAGGAACTGATTCATGGGATGTCTGACAGTCTTGACTGGGACAGGCATGGGAGGCAACGTTTTTGAGCATGCTGCTTTGGTCAGTTGGGTGAGATGCTCTTCAGCCGCCTCAGCTGATCTGCTGTAGCACAGATTCAGACAGTT
>VXBL01007186.1:64082-77859 GCA_013400195.1 Aramus guarauna
ACTTCAAGGAACACTTAATAGTGGCTTGGATGCAGGAAGAGGAGAAATGAATAAAAGACCGGAATTAATGAGTCTGTCCTTCCTTGGGCAGTAGTGAGCAAGGGCTTAGTTGGATGTGTTACTTAAAAGGCGGGAGCTTGGCTGCAAGGAGTAAGGATTCTACAAGCTGTAGACTATGCCTCCTATTTCATGTGCCCTGTTGCTGTGTGATTTAATAACAAATTACTGGACAGTATTAATGGGTGACCTGCCTCTGAGTTCTGAAAAGCCTCTTGGGTACTCTGCACAGAACAAGGCTGCTACTCAGCTCTACCTCAAAGCATGTAATAATGCTCTGAATGGCTGGGGAATATTTGAGACTTGGGTGACTCAGTGGGGATGATGGTCCACACAAAAGTCTAGGAACAGTTTTCTGTATTGTGGACTATGATTCAGAAAATATGCAGGAATTTTACCCACTGATTAGCAGCTGTCATAGTCTTAGAAAATTCCCAACAGCATATGACATGGAAATGACTGAGATAATCAGTACACATGCCCTGGATTTTAATTACATGTGGAACTTGTCAATCACTTTACATGTTGAAGTAGCAGTAGAAAATGTTGCATAAAGATAGTTGTGGCCAAGCTGCTGTAACTGAGCTTGAGTCTGTATCTTCATCTTTCTAGATGGCAGACCTGCATTTAAACTGCCGTGCTGTCTCTGCAGCAAAAGTACCAGGAGCTAGTTTTACAGGCTGTGTTCCTTATATCTAAATGAAAGCTGCTGCGCTTGATCTAGCCACATTATAGGTTTGTGCTTCACAGTCCAGAGTAGAGCTGTAAAGGTAATTGCATTTCTGTGTTAGAGTTGAAGAATGTGGAACTGAGCACTACTTGTGTAGTATGACACAGATTAAGAAGGGGTTTTACCCTATTTAAGGTTTGCTTCTAGTCAAGCTGGCATAGGTTGTAATAATTTACTGATGGTCTTTCTGAGTTGGAATCAGATGTGAAGGGTTTCAATCAAAGAACAGATGTTACACAGTTAAAGCAGTAGGGAATGATGGCATGTGGTTTAATGGCCTGATTGTACCTCTTGGGGTATGCAATGACCTGTTGTTGTAGCGTCTGCTGATGCTGTGAAAGGTAAGGTACAAGTAGGAAAAAACTAAGGCAATAAAGCCTGGAGCTGGAAGGGAAGGTTATGGGCCAGCTGGCTTGAAAATGAACTGGTGTTTTGTTAGCACAGTAATTCTATGACCAAGTGAAGGCACAGGGAATGCCATAACCAAATGGGTCACATTAGATTATTCATTTGCTGTTATGGCCCCTTCAGAAAAAGGGATTGGGAAGTATGACTTGTTCTATACACATCTGCCATTTCTTTTGCAGTAATAGATGAAAATTGGGTTGTTTGCTTGTGGACTTTGCTCATAGTTGAGTGGAATTAAGCCCTGAGCAAGGAGGGAATTGTCAGTTGGAGCTGCCTCCTACCACTTGCAAACAGCTGCCAGTCTCCAGTCCTTTTCTAAATCGTTAAGTTTGGTCCTTGTAGCACTTAAATAGGACTGAAAATGGGTTGATCGGACAACTATGAGATGGATTTACATGCTCAGGACACTTTAATAAGCATGGGAAGGCAGTGTCCATGCTGCTTCAGCTTCCTTCTGTTGAACTTTCTTCCTTCTGTTGAGTTTGCAATGCTTGGCCAGTAATTGCTGTGAATTCTTTGTATATGGAGATTGTAGCATATTTTACATTACATGCCAGCAGCTACTAATAAATGTATTAAGCCCTTACATTTTTCAGTCTTTGCCTAGTTCTCAAATGCACTTGACTATAGGAATGTAATTTTTTGTCCATAGTCACATCATGTATTTTGAAGCTGATGGTTTTGTCCAGCTTCCCTTCCATGCTAGGCATATACAGCACACACTGAGTGAGAATGGTAGGCATGTGTAATGCTGAGCTGTGAAAGCAACTCCTGTTCTTGATTACTTACTGTGTCCGTGAACACCTTGACCTGTGCATAAACTTCTTATGGAAAGAGGCTCAGCTCTGCTTCATAAAGTCATTGAAGGAACTTCCCTTTTTGTTTCTCAAGCTACAGCTGTCTAACACCCTGAATACTGTCTTTGGCTCTTTTTTTGGGGTTGGTTGCACAACAACTACTGCTCAGATGTTTGGTAAGGCTACATCCAACTTAGCAAGGAGAGTGAGTAACATGCAAGTATTGAATTTGGTTAGCTTCTTACCTTAGAAAAACCAAGCTTTGTTTTGAAAGCAGGCATCTGAATACTTCCCTGACAAATGTGATAGAAAGAAGAGCTATCGGCTTTTCTTGGTACATTATCACTGCATGGCTTTGCTTTCTCACTGTGTAAACAATGAACTTTTGTTATCTGAGCTGTTTGGTTTTCCATATGTATGGGAAGTTAAGCCCAAATGGTTCTCCATTTTCACTCTCATGAACAATGTGGAGGAATGCTTTTTAGTGACCTTGAGGTTTCAGTCTTGTAAATCGGAATTTGCAATTTCTCATCCAGGAGTCACCTTTGGCAAATGATGGTATTGCCATGCTGCCTTGTTTAGGAATAGCAGAAAATGGTAGTTGAGTTGGGTTTGTCACTGCTCTGTGCTACACCTGTGGAAGCCCTGAGTAAGTTTTCAAACATCTATGACATAAGTACTTTAAACTTTGTACTTGAAGTTAGAGACAGCAAGGTTCCCTGTACACCTTTTGTAAGGTAACATTGTCAACTTAGTTCTAGAAAACGAACCAGCAATTTGTTTTTACAGAACTTGCACCTTTCCTTGCTGATGGTCTCAGTTTAGAAGACAATAAAACAAGGGGGTAGGATGTTTCCATGGACAGGCCTGGCCATTTCAGTTGCTCAGAAACTCTGGTAGCAACTTTTTTCTTTTTTTTATTTTAATGAGTTTTAGCTGTAACTGGCAGAGGATTTGTTCAGTTACTTGGGGACCTAAGTCTACAGTGTGCTTCTTAGTGGGAGAAAATACACAATCAAAGGGCAACTTTACAGAGGGAATAGCAGAGGGTTTGCAGTCCCTTATGCTCAGCAACTCAGATGTGATTTTGAGATTTGAATTATTATAATGGCTGTATCACCAAGAAGGCATACATGATGGGAACATCTTAGCATTCCTTACTGAACAAAACACAGAGTATTCCTCTCGCTGCTGATGCTTAGAGCTCCTGTGAAAGAATGGGTTTGTGATGGGTGCAAGGAAGCTGGCTGTTACCTTCTGCTTGCTGAGGTCTTCAAGCAAGCAACCATCCTACTGCCAGGTAATTGCAAGTAATTACAAAATAGCAATTCTGCGTGTGTGTGTGTATCTTCAGAGAATTCACTTTTGAACTGGAAGCAATGTGACTGTCATTATCTGCTGGAGATCTTGCAGGTACAGCAAAACTGCCCTGGTTGCTGCAAATCACTGGTGAAAAGCAAAGAGGCAGGGAAGCAACTGACAGCTCCAGCACTTGTAGCTGTGAAAGAAAGAGCTTGGTTGTACTGATCAGGTTGCTTCTCACAAATATCATTATATTTCTTTGAGGTGATACTCTATTTTGTGTGTCCACTCCAATAGTGTGATACATGACCTGAAAATGAATTTATAAGGAGCAGAAATGTATAAAAAAACAGGGCTTCTCCAAGGACATTTGAGGACAAATGTACATGATTTCTGAGTTTCCCTATGACTTAGTTGTTTTCCAATCAGGTCAGCATCACTGGCTGGCTCAAAATTTCTCTTTTGATGGAGAAGTATAGCAACTGGAAGATGATGACATTTGCTGTCATCTGGCTGAAGTGACGAGCTGTCCTACATGGGGTTTGTGCAAGTCTGGGATAAAGGTGTGTGAAATGGGATTATTTCATCTGTGCAATTGTGTCATGGTGCTTGTCCTGGGGAGAAATGACACCAGGCTTTCTGAGCAGCTTTAGGGATTTGTTCTACACAAGGGATGGAAGCCAATGAGGTCCTAAAAGTTCATATTGGTCTGAACACCATAACTAGGAGAAGGATGGATATTAAAACAAGTAGGAGAACTAGTAGAGCTGTCATGAATCATTTTGGTGTATTTCCTCCACATCTGCCTGGAAATCCTTCTCAATTTTTGGAAAGTCTGAGCATAGAAAAAATGCTGAAAATATGGTATTTCTTTTACAAGGACCAGCTTGTGAGCCACTTTTACACATAAGCCCATGCGCTGTTTCATAAGAAAACTTTAGCAGCTCTCTGCTAGTTGTAACATTTCATGGATGTCTACTGCAGAAATAGATGGGCAAAACTGTAGTAAGCTTGATAGCATGATGATATCCCCCCCCGTAAGTGGAACAACACAATAAACACAGGTGACAGGGTTTTTGTTTTTCAGGACTAAATTTCATCTATCTTCCACAGTGGTTTCAGAAAAACAACAGACTTGGTGTGAAATGATGACATTTTAACATTTTAAACATACCCAATGAAAGGCATGAAAGGATTCCTAATATGCCTCATTTTTCTCACAAAAATGTTAGTATGAACAGCCTCTATAAAATAAGTGCCACCCTTGAAAAAAGCAATGGCAAGAGATGGGATCAGTGCTGAACTCTGACAGCTGAAGTCAGGCATTGGGCACATGGGCAGGGAAAGGCATTTCTGCTTCTTCCCAAGGGCTGAGCAGATGTAATGACCCCTTGATGGACTGTGCTTCTCAGCCACTTGGTGCTCTGGGGAGCCAGGAAGGGTATTTGTGGATGGCTCTGCTAGAATAAAGACCTTGAAAGTAGTTTTGATGCTCTTGAAAAGAACCAATTTTCAGTGGAGAAGCACTTAAGATGACCCCGCACCAAGATGTGGTAGAGGGTGGGAATGTGGCATCAGAGATGTGTCTTGCTGGCAATCAGTCTTCAGGCTGCAGGAAAGAAGGGGTTGGTTTCCTTCCTCCCCTTCTACCAACCTCTTGGTCCTCCAATCAGTTGGGACAGGAACGTTACTGTGGCAACAAGGCACTGCTGCCAGCTCCCCAGGCAAGAGACGCCAGCTGGGTCACTCGGTCTCTCCAGGGCAACAAAGAGGCATTTAGTCCTTGTGGCTCTGGGGAAGACGAGGCATGGGGAAGGGATATGATATTCAGGCTGGGCACAAGCAAAGTGAACAGCAAGGTGTTGTTAGCACAACAGTCTCAACCTGCTGAATTTTTACTTAACATAATACTTAATTGCCAATTAACACAGACTTCTAATCACTGATTCAGGTATTGAGATAAAAAAAGAAAACATAAGCAATTAAACATTTCAGTAAAGACTTTTCCTCTCCCCTTCCCAGGTTCAACTTGAGCCACACACCTCCCCTCCCCTCCTCCTTCGTCTCCATTTCCTACAGCAAAAATGCTGTAGGTTGGCCTCAGGAGATGTCAGGAGCACAGAAGGTTGGGGTTGCACACTGCCATCGCTGGTCCAGTGTGGGACCTCCACTGGCTGCACTCCCCCCAGAAGTGAACCCCTCCATCATGTGGAGTGCCTCTGTCCAGGAGCATGTCTTCAACTGCACATTTCCCCAGGGGTCTTCCCTTCCCCATGCCTCCTCAGGTACCTCATTGCTCAGGTCCTCATGTGGCACTTTGTCTCACAGCTCTCTCTCTTCCTCTCCCTGAGCAGTGGTCTATGGGCTCCTGTTGCCCACTGGTGTTTTGGCACATGATGCCCCCAGCAACCTGAACCCTGCAATTTCTGTCCACCACAGCACTTGTGCATGTACTAAATGGGTGGTCATGCATTAGCTTATGGGGCACACGTGAGAAATGGCTGCTCACATGTGAGCTGATTGAGCACTCAGGCATGAATTAATTGGACGTTCATGTGAGTTATCTCAATGCTCATGCATAATAAATTGCATGCTTGTGCATCAAGTAATTGGATGCTTAGGTATAAATTAATTGGGTGTTCATGCGTGAACTCATTGGGCACTAACGAATTAACTTTTAGGGCACTTGTGAAATAATTGGATGCTCATGCATAATTTCATGGGGTGTTCATACATAAAAGTATCAGATACTCATGCACGAACTGATTAGGTGCTCATGCATGCCATTAATCCTGTGATTTCTGTGCAGCAGAGGAGGTCACACTTGCATGCTGATTAGGTAGATAACGGCTTTCTTCTCGCCACCAGCTGGGCACATGCAAGCATCAGATTACACATCTACCTCTGCCTCCAGCCCTGGCTGGCCAGCAAGCAGAGAGCAGTATTTTCTGCAAGAACTGTCCTAGAACAAATCCAAACACAAACAAACCTCCAGGCAGGAGATGAGGATAGTGTTACGCAGTCTCCGACATGAGCTTTTATCCTGCTACGTGCAAATGAGTTGATAGTGTTACATTGGAAAATATGTTGATGTTCTTGATTGCCCATGGAAATGGAGCACACATTTGCAGACAGGGTTGACAAAAAGCTTGTGACGGGCTTGATGGGATGGCAGCCTAGCTTTTGTAATCAGTAAAATGAATTGAGCGTTTGTTACTGGAAAGCGGCAAAATAATTCACTAAGACTTATTTTGAAGTTTTAGAAAGCAGGCATTCTTTATTGCAGTGCGGGGTGCACGGGGGATAACTCCACCTAACGTGCGCACCCAAAAGATGAAACTAACAAGTATTTATACTATGTTAATATACATATTCATTATATTTCTGACTAATGCTTAATGACATTCATGGATTTTCCAGGAACTCGTTAGCATATGCTAATGTCTTTCGCACACATTTGTTGGCACTTCCAGGTGATTGTTGGGGGTCTTCAGATGGAGGCTTATACTCTTCTTGGCCTTTACGTCTACGCAGACTCAGTCCTGGTATCACATATACCTTACCCTTCAAGGTTGTTTTTGTGATCATCTTATAACTTTCTTATCTTTGCACATCTGTTCTTCCAAGGCTGAGCTGTTTTAAAAGGACATGATTCCAGAGCTTCTTATCTTACAACTATTCTATTTTCTAATTTGTAATGGTTTCCCTTTTGTTCGGTTACATCTATTGAGCAATGGCTCTAATTGCTTGAATTGATCTTAATATTTCAATATTCACAGGTATCACGTTTGCACAAGTCACTACAGCCCCAGACCTTGGTAACTCCTGATTTCCAGGAGACCTATTGCAGCCTCCTTTTGGGAGGACAGCAGGCATGTGGATTTGAGTACCTCTGCTGCCCTGCAAACCCCTTGTCCTATCAGTGCCACCTCTGTCCCACACTTAAGCTAATGCAACTGCATGTCTGGCTATCCCCCTGAGGGCACCAGTGCCTGGCAGGCATGGCCAAAGCCCCTGGTGACAAACCTCAGCACCCCTTCAGTGCCTTTCTGCTGGTGCCCAAAGTGGGGACAACTTTAGTTTGGGAAGTCTTATGGCCCTTGGGCTCAGCGCTCTGCCAGGAGCAATACACTCTGGGGGGATGGCTTCTAGCAGCCCCTGGCTGCAAGTCCAGCCCCAGCCCCCCAGCCCAGAGGCAGCCCTCTACTCATCTGGATTTCTCCAAGCCTTTTGGTGCAATGTTGTTGCTGGGGCCTTGTTTATAAACATCTGCACCCCTCTTTGTAAAGCAGAGCCTTTTTATCCAAATTACTGCAGGGAAGAGCCAGGACCTGCAGTACTCTTTAACATTTCTAGGTAGTTTATGTTATTTTTGCATGAATAAAACCCCCAATCTCTCTCTGCTTGAACCCCTGGCTGGTGCTCCTCACAGGGCTAGCAGCCTACTCTGTCCTGGGCATTTTCTGCTCTCAGGATGTGTGTGAAGGCCAGCGCTGGTGTCCACAGGTAGCCCTTGGCAGTTAGCCCGTGCACCTGGCTGCAGGACCTGGCATGTGCCAGCTCATGAGAGATTTCCCCCTGCTCTCCATTGTAACCAACCAAAAGTGAAAAGGTGAGGTGAAAGAGTAATTATTAATCAATTCTGAAAGGTGCTGACTGAGGTGTGAGCATGACAGAAATGCTACATGCAAGTACCAGCTCAGACTCATAACCATTGATGATATCTTACCATAAGCCAATATCACACAATACAACAACATAAGAACACAAACCCCTCTCCCAGAGGTGATAAACAGCACCACAGGAATTGCATAGAGTAAACAAGGGTTTACAAGCCAGAGCCATGGGACCAAACAGAACATCATTGTGAACAGCAACTGTTTAAATGACATTATGAATGCTAATAACAACTTTGTGTTAACACACTCAGGTCAGACTTGTCGTTATAACAACCCCTCGGGCCCCACGTTGGGGAGGATTGGCCTTCCTCCCACCAGGGGCTGGTCCTGCTCCAGCTGCAATCTATCACACTTTGGAAAGCAAACCCACTCCCTCCAGCCCATCATTTTTTCTCACGGCTTCCTCCTTCTTCCCTGTTCCTTCTGTACCCCTGCTTGCCCCCACCCTGCAGAAAGACTCCCTCTGGTCTCCTGCACAGCCTCTAACCCAGTGGACTTGCTCTGCCCTGTCTGTTTGGTGAGGGGGACATGCCAACTAGCTGCTGCCCCAGGACCTATCCTGGTCTCTGCTTTGTGGTCCCTGGGGTCACCCTGGATGTATTCAGAGCAGGATTTGTGAAGGGGTGGTACTGCAGTGGCTGAAGGGGAAACCTTTCCCTCGGGGCAGAGCCTGATCAGCTAGTAGCAAGGCTATTTGAAATTCTGCTCTGACTGAAGGCTTGGAGGAAGTTTTCCCTTCTGTGGCCACCTGAATAAGCCAAAGGACATGGCCAGCAGCCAGGCCTGGTGAGTTAAAGGCTCTTGTGCATGTTTTGGAGACAGAGATGGCTTTGCCCTAGTACCTGTGCTGTACCTAGGGCTGCTGAAGCTGAGCTCCTGCAACTTTCCCCACCCATGATTACCCAGGGCAGGAGGAGCAGGTAGGACCCCCAGGGGTGACCCATAGGAATGTAATCAGCCCCTGTACAGCTGGAATGGTCTGCAAGATCTGTGAAATAAATGCTTTAAAATGTGTGAGGAAGAGCCTTATTTCCTTCACCTCCATAGGTCTTCCCTGCCACTCATTCTTGTGTGGGACAGGGTGCTGCCACAGAGAAGCAGGCAGAGGAGCGATGCTTGGCCTGTGAACTGGCAAGGCAAATGTTGGAAAGATTAAACGGGATGTTTTTATGTAAAATGACCTTAAGTTGGTGTATGTAGTTGAAACCCTAGGGAAATCACATCAGAGCACATGACACTGATTTTTTTTTTTTTAAAAAGACAACAATTAAAGGGAGTGAGGGGGCCTCAGATCTTAAGCTGAGCTTGAGGGAGCTGTAGACCACCTGGTGTGGCAAAGGCTCCCAGCACTGTTAGGTGCTGAGACTGGGGTCCTGGTGGGAGATGTGGCAAAGTGGGAAGCAGAGGGACAGGACAGGCAGGGTCTGTGCTGGGATGTAGAGGAGGGAGCTGGCAGGCAGCTGGCAGGCAGGCACAGGCAGGGCAGGTATCAGGTAAGAAGCTGTGGTACATGCCCAGAAGCTGCGTGTACTCAGAGAGTACAAAGTATGCATTTTGGAGGGAAAGGGTTTAGTTTTTTAAGGGGGATAGAACCAGCTTTCCCCATTTTGGAGTGGAAAGATGGAGGTGACTGAGGGGAAGGGGCAAGCCCCAGGGGAGAGCTTCATCATTGATGAGAGTAATGTTGAGGTTACTTAGGATGGGGTAAGCATTTTTGAGGGTGATGTCTTAGGGAAGACATTGGCAACATTTTTGTGGGAGAAGCTATGATGTTGCAAGATGCTGAAAGTAGCAGAAAGGATGAAGATTTTTAGGCCATGCTGAATGAGCTTCTTGGTTTGTTTAGTTATTTTGGCTCTAGGCACTCTGATCCAGGATGGATGAAGAAGAGGTCATGTAGCAGGATTTTCATGGAAAAGAAGCATCATCATGGGGACTGATTCAATTTAACAACTGAGCTATGGCATTTTTTTTTAGTTAGCGTTCTGAAGCCCAAGATCAAGAAAAACTCATGGAGACATTCTCTCTGGAGGAAGGGAGAAGAAGGATCACCAGCACCTTCCAGTAAATTGAGCACGATGTCAGCCTTCAATGTCTCTGGCAGCCATTATCTTTTGTCTGGCAGTTATCCCAGAATCCACTAACTTATGGAAATGGTACAGACCAAACCTCCAAGCTGGAGGGTATAAAACATCAGCTTACCCCTTTTGGAGCAGATTCCACAGCAGGTGGACTGCTGAGGCTTTTGTGCTTCCTTGTGTGATATGGGGGATGCCTGCACTGTGATGGACAAGGGAGGCTGAGCGCTCTCACTGTTGGCTAGGTAACTAATTCTTTTCTTTTGCTCATAGGTGCATATTAAGAGTTTTATAATTTATGAAACATTATTACTTGAATAAGTGAGTTCACATGATAGACTAGTCTGGTTAAAAGGGGTTTGAGCCCCTCCTTGTTATGTATCTTGTATTTCTCAATGAGTTCATGAAATAAAGTTTAAATCACAGAGTACATTGTCCTGTAAATTTGCAAGATCCAAATGGAGTGTGACATTTTATTGGTGGCAGTGGATCTCTCTTGGACACGTTCTATTGGCAAGCACAAGCTGCTCTGCTGTGCCTGTTGAGGCAGTCTGTTTGATCTGAATACAAATCTGTGTCTCTGTGTTTGTGCCACGGTAAAGAATGAAAAACCAGACACTGAGTGGCCACAACTGGGAGAAAAATTTTAGTGAGGGATGTTGAAATCTCAAGTGGAATTTGTCCTGGGTCAAGAGGCACTGCATGAATGCTGATAACATTTGGCAGGAGTTGCCAGATGGTGGGCTTCTTGTAAGTTAAAGAAGGGAAAAGAAAAAGATGCAATATGCTGGCTACTAGGCAGCTGTCTGACAGCAGCAATGGAAATGATTGATGAGTAGAAAGAGGAAAATGTACAGTAGAAAAAGGAAAATGAGGAAAAGGAAAATGGAAAGAATACTTTGGAATTAGGGTATAAGCAATTAGAAATGCAAAATAGGCTTCTTGACTGAACACTTCAACCCCAGATGACAGCAGAAGCTGAAGAGTGCAGGAGGAGGTTGTTGGAAGATACTATGGTAGACTGGATTAGTCTATTGTGCCATGTATGATGATGATTGGGATGGAGATATCTGGAAACAAGCAGACCGTGATAACCTCCACTCAGGGCCAGATGATAAAGAGGATGATTCCCTGTTCCCTGCCCTCTTGGCTCCAGTAATCAAGACTGAACAGAGCACACCTGCAGGGACAGAAAGCCCACCTCCCTCCACAACAACTTGAAGGTTTACTGCCCTAGAGTTAAGAATTCTGGAGGAGAGATACTGATCTTACCCAAGGGATTAATACCTGTGGACTGGCTAGTGTGAATCTAGACAGCCAGAGCCAACCAGCTGCAACTTAGCCCAGCTGAAGCTTGGTTGTTGGCATTAGGACCAGGAATTTTGTTAGATACCATGCGGCCAAATATTACCAGTCCCTTATAGACTAGTGTTTTGCACTGACCACGAGGGGAAAAGTGCATGGCCATGGAAGTCAGCAGCCAGCCTGCAAACTGCCCTGCTAAAAAGTGTGATTTTATCTGAATTAAAAGGACCAGCACCCATTGCTTTGGATGCTGGACAACCCCCTCCTGCAGAACTGCATCCCCGGGGGGTGATTTGGAGCCAGTACACTTCTGACCTACAATAAAGGGAGCTGAGGGACTGTTGAAATCTTTAACTTTGGCCACTAAGATGGGTTTAAATGGTATTACTTTCCAAGACATTCTTCAACATACATTAGCAGATTTACCACTGTACGCCCCATGGGATGAAAACCAGGGGAGAACCTCAAAATGTAATAGAAAAGAGACAGCCTGTCTCCATGTAAAAGACAAAAGAAAAAAGGGAAAACTGGGAAATGCCCTCAGTTACTACTGAGCATAAGAGATTATGGAAAATGTGTTTAGATAAGGGGCTTTCTCAGAGTCAGTTAGGATTGGAGTTGGCAGCCCATTTAAGGCAACTGGCCATGTTTCCCTCATTAACTTCTTATGATAGCCCTCTGGGACTTGTGCCTGGTGATGGGGGTGACACCCTACGATTTAAAGGGATAATGACTTTAGGGAGCCAGAGGAAGCAAGGGAAGTGAGCTCGGGGATATATCCAAATCTATCAGCACTAAACCTAGACTGTGAATGTGTGGGAAACTAGGGGTGGGGCTTGGTTCAGTGGATGTACGGGCAGCTGCTACTCCCGCTGCTAAGGATCCAAGTCTGAGGTGATGGTCGCGGTCAATGAATGCTACCTTACAACATTCCTCATTGACACAGGTGCCCAAATATCGATGGTATGTAAGGACACTTACAAAGGATGGCCTCTGCTTAGCAAGCAGTGAGTTTCTGTTGTAGGTGTTAATGGGAAAATCACTAGTCACCCACTGGTCAGGGCTACACTAATTCTGTCTAATAGACAGACAGTCCACCTGACCTTCCTTTTAGGTTCCCCTAATACATTAGGTATGGATGTATTGAAGGGTCAGTTCTGGGTGAAAATGGGAAATAGGGACGCAAACCTCTTTGCCCCACAGTTTACCTCCTACAAATGCATCCCTGACTGTTAATCTGTTGCAAATGGCTGCTCAAGGTTAGGGAGAAGGGATATTGGTGGGGACCATGGAAACAAGGGCCTCCTGGTTCCAAAGAACTCCCTATTACTTTTGTCTCCAAATCGTGGCAGAATGTTCAGCACAATTACTCGACTTCTGAAACAGTGCTATTTGCAGCTTATAAAGGGCTGGTGGCAATGGAACCTTTGATTCAGGGAAGAAGCATAAAATTACATATGCCAATACCTATTCTTAAATATATTCTCAGTGGTAAAAGGCTGCCTTTAGCTATAACACATAAGATCACTGTACAAAGGTGGGCACTGTATATCCACCATCGTGTAACTGCAAATGGCCTAAGAAAAATAGTTACTGCAGTAGTGGAATGTATAGTGCCTATTGAATGCCTATTGAATACATGGAGCCTCCATGCTGTCCTATCCAGGATGCTCCTGAATTCAATTCCTATCAAACAGATGGTGTCTGGTTTACTGATGAGAGTGCTCGCAAAATACAGGGTAAATGGCAAGGAATGGCTGGTGCTGTATCTGTAGGTGATGAACTTGCAATAACTGAATTAGTAGGAGGTTTTGCTCAGTTAGCAGAGCTCTAGGCCATAGTATTAGGTCTTAGAAATGCACACTGATTCCTATGCTGTATGGGCTGGGGCTACACAGTGGTTAGGAAATTGGGCAAAACACAATTGGCAGTTAGGGAATCGAGATGTATGGGGAAGAATGTAGCTGCACACCAGAAAAATATTACTCAGGTGGCCAAATGGAACAATATAGCCACCACCTAGCCAGTATAAATCATAGAATCATAGAATCATAGAATGGTTTGGATTGGAAGGGACCTCAAAGATCATCTAGTTCCGACCCCCCCTAACATGGCAGGGACACCCTCCACTAGACCACGTTACCCAAAGCCTCATCCAACCTGGCCTCAAACACTTCCAGGGAGCGGGCATCCACAGCTTCTCTGGGCAACCTGTTTCAGTGCCTCATCACCCTCACAGTAAAGAATTTCTAACATCTAATCTAAATCTACCATCCTTTTGCTTAAATCCATTACCCCTTGTCGTGTCACTACACTCCCTGATAAACAGTCTGTCCTGGCTCTGGCTAGGATATAGTTAATTTTCCCAAGGAGCCAGGCCAGGTGAGCCAGGCTGGCCGGGGGCTATTCCATACCATGTGA
>VXBL01007186.1:77967-154681 GCA_013400195.1 Aramus guarauna
GTCTCCCCGGAGCCTTTTCTCCAGGCTGAACAATCCCAACTCTCTCAGCCTGTCCTCATAGGAGAGGTGTTCCAGCCCTCTCATCAGCTTTGTGGCCCTCCTCTGGACTCTCTCCAACAGTTTGATGTCTTTCTTGTACTGGGGTCCCCAGAGCTGGATGCAGTACTCCACGTGGGGTGTCACAAGAGCAGAGTAGAGGGGCAAAATCACCTCCCTCAACCTGCTGGTCACACTTCTTTTGAAGCGGCCCAGGGTATGGGCTGCAAGTGCACACTGCTGGTTCATGTTGAGATTCTCATCAATCAGTACTCCCAAGTCCTTCTCCTCAGGGCTGCTTTCAATCCATTTTCCGCCCAGCCTGTAGTTGTGCTTGGGCTTGTGCCATCCCATGTGCAGGACCTTGCCATTCAGTTCGTAGTGTGTTATCCTTCCTTTGTTGCAGGTGGTGGAGAACAAAGAGGCATAGAACTGCGAGGCAAGAGTGACCATAAAGAGGAGTGGTGCACTGAAGAGGGGGATGAGAAAGGCATCCTGGGCAAAGGGATGTCCCCATCACCAGGGCTGCGATCTTGCAAGAGCACCCCTCTGCTTTTGTTGGCCTTTTGCCTTGTTGCTCCTTTGGCTGCCTTGAGAGAGTCACAACCCTGTAAGGAGGTTCCCCAGTGTCACTGTCTCTGCACCTAAGTGGGGAAATGGAGCTCTCTGGACCCCAAGCCCACCCTGTAAGCAGGGGAGGGCTGTTTCCTCAGTTGCTGGAGGCTTAGCCAGCATCACCCCTTGTCATCGGGGGCATGTAATGGCATTTCCCCTTTGGCCACCTGTGAAGTCCCTTGGCATGTTGAGTGCTCTGGCCCCCATGCAGCCTGGGGGCAGGTCTGAGGCTCTCCTTCCTGGCTCACAGCTAGGACTGGGTCCCCAAAATGTTGGCTGCACTGAGTACTCTTGCTCCTTTGGAAAGTCATGATTGTCCCTGCCTTTTCCCCTGGCCCTGTCCTTGACCACATTGGTGTGAGGGTGTGAGCAAGTGAGCTTGTCCTTTAGACCTCTGGTCAAATTGCTGCAGCTTAGCTTGAGTTTCCCAGAAGTGAAAGAAGGGCTCTGTACTGCCATGGGTGGGGGGGTCCCCTCTCAGCCAACCAGTGGAGGGAAAGTCTGGGCTTGTCCCTTCTTTTCCTGGATGGAGCCCTTTGGCTCCCTGGGTGTCCACATGCCTGTCAGTAAGTGGGCTGCAGGTCCAGGAGCCTTGGTTCTCTGCTGCAGCTTGTGTGGGGTGACCACCCTGTTAGCAGGGGTCCAGGTCAGGGTGCCTCCAAACTGGAGAGAAGGATGCTCTTTGGGCTTTGGCACCAGGGCTGTCCTATAAGTCAGGGCCTGGCCAGTGCCCTGCAGTCCCAGGCACTTTGCAGTCCAGGCATTGGCTCGAGCCCTGCGTAAGTAGGAGTGCAACCTCTGCGACTGCTGATTTGCATGCCCAGCTCCATTTGCCCAGGATGCCCATCTCAGAGCCCAGCCAGCTCCAGCACTATCTGGAACTGTTGTGCATCACTGTGGTGAGAAAAGCTGATGGGTAGGGGATAAGTCAGTGGCCAGTAGTGTTGTGGGGCAGTGCTCCAGGGGTCAGAGTCCCTCTGTTTTTCAGCCAGAGGAATGGAGCTTCCCAGCTGGGTGTCCTCCTTCCTTTGCAGCAGCTGATGCAGAAGATGGAAGAGACATCATGTGGAACAGCGAGGCAATAGCACACACAATGTTATTCATGGGTACCCAATAAAATGCTGTAGATTTGGGGGGGGTCAGAAAAAAACTTATGTTGTGGTTTTGAGACTAAAAATGCAGAGCAAGTCTTGCATTTTCATCTTCTGAAAACATAGATTAAGTGCTGCATTTTTGGGCCTTAAACTCGGGAGGCTGGTTTGGCACAGCCTTGTGTTTCTGATGCTCTGAAAAAGACTGAAGTCCTGCATTTGCAGTGCTTGAAAGAACAGACTAAAAGTGCTGTGGTTTTGAGGCTCAAAAACAGAGTCAGCATTGCATTTCTGAAGCTGAGAGAAATTTTCAGCACTTGAAAATGCAGGCTAAAAGGCCTGTGTTTCTGGGACTCAGAAACAGAAGCTAAAAGTGGGCTGTTTTCAGCCCGCAAAATGTAAGCTTGGGGAACACTGTCCTGGTTTCAGCTAGGATGGAGTTAGTTTTCTTCGTAGTAGCTGGTATAGTGCTGTGCTTTGGATTTAGGATGAGAATAATGTTGATAACACTATGATTTTAGTTGTTGCTAGGAAACGTTTGCACCAAGTCAAGGACAAAGCTAATAGGTTTAAACTGAAAGAGGGTAGATTTAGATTAGATGTCAGGAAGAAATTCTCTACTGTGAGGGTGGGAGGGACTGGAACAGGGTGCCCAGGGGAGGTGGGGGTGGCCGCCCCCTGGAAGTTTTTAAGGCCAGGTTGGATGGGGCTTTGGGCAACGTGGTCAAGTGGAGGGTGTCTCTGCCCATGTTAGGGGGGGTTGGAACTAGATGATCTTTGAGGTCCCTTTCAACCCAACCCAAACCAAAATGATTTTATGATTCTATGATTCTATGACTTTTCAGCTTCTCCTACTGCCTCGCCAGTGAGGAAGCTGGGCAGTGCACAAGAAGCTGGGAGGACACATGGCCAGGACAGCTGACCCGAACTGGTCAAAGGGATATTCCATACCATATGATGTCATGCTTAGTATATAACTTGGGGGAAACTGACCAGAGGCTGGAACCACAGCTTGGAAACTAGCTGGTCTGTGGGTGATGAGCAATTGTGCTGTACATCACTTGGTTTGTACATTTATTATTATTATTATTATTATTATTATTATTCCTTTTCTGTCATATTAAACTGTCTTTATCTCAACCCATGAGTTTTACCTTTTTATCAAGCAGTAAGTGTATATATGAACTTGACTTGAAGCACTCATCAACCAGAGCTGCATGAAGCAGAAGCGTCTCTTTTCTGGAGGGTCCAGTAGCCAGAATTGCTGTGTAGAACTGGAGTTTCAAGAAGCAGGAGCTGAAATAACCTAGGGCTTCAAATACCTGGAGCAGTAACATGCTGGAACATCTATCAGCAGTAACTGTTAGAAGCAGATGTATCTCTTACCCTGAGCATCCAGTAGCTGGAGCTTCAACAAAGTGGACCTGGAATGAGCTGGAGCTGAAACTGAAACAAACCTGAGCGTCCATCAGCTGGCAGCTGTAAGAACGTGAAACTGCCATGCAACAGCTGGAGCTGCAGCAAGCTGGACCTGAAATTACCTTAAACTGAAACAAGCCAGAGCTATAACAATTCCAGTAACTGGAACTGACGTTATCTGAATCTGAAACAAGCAGCAGCATCATCTCTCATTGCAACCATGCAGGAGCTGGAGCTGCAATATAAAGCCAGAGCTGTAAGAAGCAGGAACTGAAATTAGCTGTGTCTTCATGAGTAGTAACGTGCTTGATCATCCATCAGCAAAAGCTGTTAGAAGCAAGAGCAGCTCTTTTCCTGAGTGCAACTGTAACAGAAAGGAGCATCTATGAGCAGGAATATCTGGCTGGAGCTGAAATGATCTGGAGCTGGGATGTCCATCAACCAGATCCATACTCTGAGGTGGGGTAGGCAGTGCTGTCCCCAACAAGGAGTTCTTCCCAGCCAAGAGCAGCAGGAAGGCAAGTTGTCCTTCTGCAAGTGGGGAGCCCAGCCTGTTACCCCCAGCTCTCCCAGGGCAGCCATTCTACAAGGGGGTGCAGGCTGCGGGGCATAGGTGAGGTGGTGGCACAAGGCAAGTGACATCGTCTCCTCTGTATCTGTGAAAGGGGAGAGAAACAGGTTGGTCAGAGCTCCTGGGGTGCACAGCACAGTCTCACACAGCCCTGCATAACTCAGTGGAGGTGCCTGTCCCTGTCCTAGGCAAGGGCAACTTCCCTTCTGCCTGCCCCTTGCTTTCAGCAGAGACTGCCCAGCACCACACACAGTAAATGGAGAGGGGAGGGAGAAATGACAACAGATCTCAGGACTCTGCCTGAAAAAACACATTTCTTCCCAGAAGAGCAGGTGAAAAAGAACACTGTGCTAAACCTCTCTGCTCAGCAAGGAGCATTTCAGGCACAAGATGACATGAAGTGATACTGTGGCCAAGGAGGGGCTGTTCCCATCCAGGGCTTGACCTGGCACAGCATTTGTTCCCCTGCTGCCACCAGGCTCACCCTGACCTTGCCTCAGAGCAGGACTAGGGGACCCACAGGCTGCACTTCGCATGTTGCTAAATGTCATTGCCAAGCAAATGCTTAACATAAAATAAAGCTGAATCAAGCCAAGTGGGTTTCAGGAGGGACCCAGAACAACCAGGAGCCGCATGGGGTGCAGGACAGGTGCAGCCACAGCTGAGAGCCACATGAGTGCTCTCCATCACCCCTTCCCAGGAGTGGTGTCAGCCCCAAACCACCCCTCAACAGGACCAGGACTGGCACCAGCACCAGAAAACACAAGCAAGGCATGTTTTCCTCCTCAACCATAGCCAGGCACAGCTTCCTCAGCTCAAGTGTCACTAGTATTGATACAGCTTGTATCAAACCTAATTGTTCACTGCTGAGACCACCCCAGGACAGTAAATGCTCAGTAGTGGTCTCTCGCCACAAATGCATCCCTTCTTTGTCTTGTAACATGCATTGCAACAGTGCAAGTGCTACTGCCACAGAAAAAGTCAAGTTGCTCTGCAGGCTTCTGAGCTTACTTGGTCCTGAGGGGAGGACGTTTTGTCCTGCCAGGCACAGGCCCTTGCCAGAAGGCAGGAAGGTGCCAGGTGAGAGCTGGAACATGCAAATGCAGCCCTATAGCACCTCAGGGCCTCACTTTGCATCCTGCTGCCCCAGCCAGGGAACAGGGATAGCTGGGGAGGGGATGGAACTGCAGGCAGCTCCAGTTCAAGACTTCAGGTACCTATGTGGGGACACAAGCCAGCAGGTCATGGCTGAGACCTGCTGCTGTTACCTCTCTTCGAATCATGAGCTCTGACGACAAATATATGTTGCTTTGTTCTGAAATAAGTAATGCCCTCACTGATAGAGGTGAAGGTACAATCCTAGCAGACTTGTATTTACTCCTTTAAGCAAATCTGATTAAATATACTTATTGTTCTAACTCTATTGTTCTAAGCCTTTGGTTGAAATCCCATCTCTGTGGTCTTTCTGATTATGTTTATACTCTCACTTGACATTGGGTGGCAGTCCTATAAACACACTTCAGTAATTGCTTTCCACCTCCAATATTTTCACAGTGCCAAAGCAATAAATTGGATCAGTTTGTGACACTTTTATGAATATTTATGCAAAATACTTAACCAGTTAGCTGTTGCCTTTCTGTCCTCTTGATGGAAGAAAAATGCATTTTTGTAAAACTCTTAGATTGAATGTTCTTCAAAGTGGTGGGCAGAGTGAAAAGGCTTTCTTTGTTTGCTGACTTTTTCCTTGCGCCTGACTGACTGGCCAGCCCTGCAATGGAAATGGCACATCCATAGTATTTCCCTTTTGAGGTGGTTTGTTTCCAGATTCTTTGCTCCTGGCTGCAAATTTCAGCCTCCCCCGGGGTTCCCCTTGCCCTTAATGTGGCTGCATCAGTTAAATTAATCAATTATATTGCCATTACTCCTTTCGTCCATTATACCATCCCTGCTGCCAGCCCCTTCAGGAGACAGCTTTTTGTCTGCAATGAGCAGAACTTCCCTAAGAATCTTCCCATTTCTCCTGCATCTACAGCAAGAGGCCTTGAAGGAAATCTTCAGTGATTTCATTTGCAGTTTAATCATATATTTTTCAATTTAACTGTATATTTTCAGAAGAGAAACTGTTTTTTTTTTTCTGAGCCACAACTCTCAAAATGTGGCTGTGAAACCTTTCTGTCCTTACCTGTCTCTGGAAGACTTCTGGCTCTTCTGCAGCATATGGGAAAGGCCTTTCCCAGATGTCCCAGGTAACCTACCAGATAAATTTTTGGGACCCTGTGCAATACGCTGTTGTGTAATGAGACCAAGAATTGGTAGGATTTGTTGAAATTTGTCCCTGTTTCTAGTTCAGGAAAAGAGGTGGTGCTGCATATGACAGCTGCAGTCTTGCAATGGACAAATAAGAAGAAAAAAACTACGAGCTGATTAATCAAAAGAAGCATTTTAACAACTGTTAAATGCAATTTTCTCTTTCCATGGCTCAGTCCTCCGAGGAGACAGGATGACCACTTCAGCCAGAAGCACCAGATTTCACAACTAGGCTGGGTTATTAGTGATTTGTTGTTTGGGCTGGGGTTTTTTTGCCTTTGATTTTGATGAATGTTCATGTGATCATCTATTCAGGCAAATTTATTTTCTATTAATCTTACTAAATTATCTCAGAACATAATTGTTCATTCTGAGTCACTCAAAAAAGTAACCTTTGACGCCCATGACAAAACTGAAAGAAACCCCAAGTCCCAAATCCAAGTACATCATTTACTATATCTACTTATGTTCCAGCACTATTCTCCTTCATTGACTTAACCACTCTAATTTATTTCTACATATTTGAGTCAAAGGATTTCAGCCTGTGATTTCTGTGACAGCTGTGTTGTTGTGTGATATTTCTGGGATGACAGTAGCAGCCCTTGTCTTACATAGGTCAGGCCTCACAGTAAACTCTGCTTCAATAAAAATCCTAAGGCAAAGCCTTTTTCAGTTCTTTGCCTGCAGGTACCACAACAGTGAATGGTATTCCATTCCTTGTGACTCTAAAGAGAAAGCTGGGAAGATCAGATGATATGTGAGTTACAGCTGACCACTGACAAAAAAAACACTTGACTTTAATTGGAGGGTCCCTCTAATGATGTTATAGTAAAGCTATGCAGTCAGAAATTACTTTAAACTTGCTTTTATTGACTGAATTTCAAGTAATTTTAGGTATTACACCTGTCCCTAGGTCAATTCTTGTAGTTTAAGAACTATGTTCTCTTCCTTTTCAAAATTCCTTTCCTTCCTTTGTTATCAAACATAATCTGATCATCATCGTAACTGTTCATTCAATTCTCCCATGATCTCCTGTGCTGTGAAACTACTTGAGCCTGAATCGTTTATTTATCTTCTTGTTTTACAACAGCATAACTCCACTGGTGCTGAGCTGAAGTCTGAAGCACATCTGTCTGTTAAAAACAGCTTGGGTTAGTTCAAGTAATGTTTACCCTGTACCGCATCAGCTTCTGCTTCTGTTTCTGGAAAACTTCAGTTCAGTCAACTGCATACATGACAGAAATAAAATCAATCAAATGTACATGAGAACTCTACCTAAATACAAAACAACCTGCCACCTCATTTATTGTAGCTTCTTCTGCATTCGTTTTCTCAACATCCACTAGGGAAAACAGTCTGAGTGGGAGACATGCTGCAAGAAATGGTATCAGTGACTCTCTCCAGGGTAGTCTTTTCTACCTCAGTCTCTTCTGTCATGTGGACAAGAAGTATAATTCAGGGCTAAGAATTTGGACTGCTGTATGGAATGTGATTGTAAAAATGAATGTCCTGCCCATTGCACTATTAGCTTACTTTATTTGCACATACTGCAAGTTAAACAAGCCTTATAAAGAAAACATATCCCACAGCTGCACAGACAATGCTAACTGCACTAAACTTACCATATGGCTATTTCTTAACTTAAAAAACATATATATACTTATATATACACATAAAAGAAAACTACCAATAAATACAATGGAAAAATACATTCAAAAGGTTTTTGTAAAACTTTGTGCAATATTATTTTTACTGTAATAAAAATATTTATGAGAGAAAGACAGACACACAGAGCAACACACATACCTAACGTCTAGTGCTTGTCTATATCCTGAAAAGAAAATCTGGTCTTTGGTATTGCTAAACAGAGTTAGTTGCAAGTGTCTAAAGCATCTACAGTCCCAGCTTACAGCCTCCACTCCACCTTGTCTGACTAGGTACGCTTACCACCTTTTTGCACAGGCTTTGCTGCCTGCAAGTTTCCACAATAGTTTACAACCAGGCAGGGAAACAAAAACAGCTAAACTTGGAGTGTCTTCCTCCAAGGGCTCAATTCAACTTTAATTTGATGCAATGGAAAATATTCTACTGTCTTCATTTGGACTGAATGTTATACAAAATATTTAAATTGATTTGCTGTCAAAGCGATGGCCACTCAGCCATAAAAAATAATTGTAACCATGGAACTGCCCTTATGGCAGTCCCTCCGTCACCCAGTTGGGATAAGTCATAACCAGCAGCTAGGAAGTCTAGCCAGCAGTCATGGGTAATTAAACCCTGAGCACGCATTACAAGTTACCTGGGAGATTTTCCATCCAGCATGTGAAATGCAGTGTGGTGTGGCACCTTCAACATTAACATTTAGACTGGAATTTGTCCCAGTAGGAGAGCAAGAGAAACAAATCCCAGTAGAGGTTGTAGTGCATCAATCCCATAAGCCCAGCATGACCCCCAGGAACACCGCTATTGCTTACAGCAGTTGTGATTCATAACAGAGTGCAACAAAATTTTTCTGTATAAACCATGAATGCACAACACACAATTGCATTTATTATCCAATCAACACTTCAAATTAATTCCCTTGGTCTAACAATTTAAAGGTTAAGTGGCAAAGCCCAGACATATATAAACTCATACAGGAACATACATTGTGCTATATTACACAAACAGCTGATAAAGTAATTCCTAGAATCACAGAATCACTCGGGCTGGAAGGCACCTTGGGAGGTCTCTAGTCCAACCTCCTGCTCAAAGCAGGGTCAACCCTGAATTCAGATTGGGTTGCTCAAGGCTCTGTCTGGTCCTGTCTTGAAAATCTGCAAGGAAGGAGATTGCAGAACCTGTCTGGGATCCTCCTTCACTGGGGAAACACTTTTTCCCTTTTGTCAGCTTGGCACATTTCCTGTTCCAATTTATTCCTCCTTCCTGTGCAGCTCCATAAAGGGCCAGGCTCTGTCTTCTCAATAACCTCCCCATATGCACTGGCAGGCTGCTGTAAGGTCCCTGCAAAGCCTTCCCCCCCTCCAGACTGAGCAAGCCCAGGGCCCTCAGATTTTCGTCACAGGGCATGTGCTCCAGCCTCCTATCTTAGCTGTTTGCTGGATTCCCTTGCTCAGGTTGTTTGGCAGTTCTGGTTAGCAATTTGTTTACTTGTACTGAAGCAGGTGAAGACAGAACTTGAAAAAATGAGCTACAAATCGCAATTGTATTTTTATATTGTTTTTGAGAGAAGCTTGGAATTTCTTGCCTTTCTAAAACTCATTAGTAGCCATTAAAGAGAAGGGAAGGCAGTCAAAAGAAAATAGAACATTTAAACTGATTCGTGAATAGAATTCCTTACAAGAGAAAAAAGTCAAGTAATTGCTGTCTTATTCTCCCCATGTGTATGAGTAGAACTCAGAATAATTATATGTCAATAAGATATCTGATGAAATATGATTTAAAATGATAGTTCACATCTAGCGATACCAATTGGAACATTGAAATGGGTGGGAGTTTTAGCACTGATGTGAACAGATGCAGTATTTCAGCAAAATGTCATTGAAAACAATCAGAAAATATATTTGAAGGAAAAAATATGATTCTATACTTACATATTTTTTTCCTGCAAGGTAAATGCTTTTTGTCCATCTATTTTATCTTCACACTACATAAAAACCAAATATTTTAAAAAATGGACACATATCTTTGAAGCAGTAAGGGAAATACATACCGCAGTCTGCTTCTCCAGGCAACTTCTATGTATATACCTTGTTTCCTACTGAATTTTCATTTGACCTATTATACCGTCTCACATATTTGGCCTGGTGCAAAACTAGACTAACAGAGAGGCAGCTTCCACGGTGATATCCATTTACCTGCAGCATCAGATCAAATCAACCTTTCAGTAAATGTCTCTTTTCTACACACTTCTGGATCAATGCAATGCTAACCATTACGGGAAAAAGTGAAACACACAGCAGACTTAAGATAAAAATGAAAAATAAATGCCTATAGAGTTAGCTGTTGACAAATGCCACAGAGTTATTGGCTTCCAATATCCATTCCCTCCGTAACCTTGTTAATACCAACATATTAGCTAGTGGTATTTCCAATGGCAAAAACATACATCCCATCCATAGTGTTTGAAAATGCTCATAGAGACATAGTGTATAAAAAACCCTTCAGGTTACATCTGCTGACTGAATCCATGCCCTTGTTATAAACAGATGCACACAGATGTTGGTGCATTATCCGAACAAGTTCTGGTTGCTGTACTGTCTTCTATTCTTCAAGGAACATTGTGTTTGTCACAAACCTTGTGTAATTTATTTTAAGCATGAAACAAGAGAGCAGGTTTAGAACTGATGCCTATGAGTCTCTATAAATGTTCTGGAAGAAAAAAATATCAGAAATCCTTGTCCCAGCCTGAAAGTTCATCTGGAGGAGTTCCCTCTTCAGGTGGATAGCTGTCAAAGTAGCTGTAATCAGTTGGTCCAGACAACTAGAACATTAAAAACACAAATAAATGGTTCTTTTAGAAGGTAACTTCGGAAAATAGTTTCCATTGATTATACTTCATTTTTATTGCTACCAGTGGAGGAACAAAAGGCTAGCATGATATGGATGACTTCTTTCAATGGATGCAATTCCTTGTTCTTTAAAAGACAAACCTTCAGTAATTAAATTGTACAACAGAACAATGGCATTAGCCTCCTTACACAAAAATACGCCCCAAATAGATTCCTAGATTTCACCAAAGCCGTATAAAGTCAGTAAGAAAACTAGGCCACACTGCATACAATTTTGATTCAAAGCAGATGTCTGAATTATCTTGTTGTTTCAAATTGAGTTCAAAGTGAGTTTCAAATTCTTTATCCTCGATATTTTTTTCATTTTAGGGCAAAGACAAATGGGCCGTTTAAAACAGGAAGCTTATTCAAGGATGCGCTGTAACTCAATAATAGGAGAATACAGGGATTAGTACTCCGCAGAGTAATGTGAACACTGCATCTTTATAATATGCCCAGTACGGAGGAAAATATGTTTTTTCAGTATTTGTTTCTGACCAAACACCATTTATTCTAGTAATGGTGAAAATCTAATGCAAAGTACACAGGCAGAACAATATTTTCATTATTTAATAGAAATTATGTATTGCTTGCTGTCTCTCCTTCATTTGATTTTCACTAAAAATGGTGAGCTATAATAATTTATATGCATCTTTGAGAAATTTTGCTTTTTCCATCAGTTGTTTCTCTGTAGCCAAGCATGTATATATTAGTAAAGCATTATGATATTGAAAGCCAAAGCCAATACCTCTCTTTTTAAAGGCGATGTTAATTTCCTCACTTTCAAACCATCCCAGTTAAAACCACTCAACCACCTGATTAAAAAGAAATGAGAGACAGACAGGGAGAGACCAAAAGAGAAAGACAGATTTTCTGTCATTATACTATTAACAGCTGAAAAACATATGAACTAGGGCTAGAAGACATTTTTTCATGACAACTTCTGCCCATGTGAGAACACAGTTTTTAGGACGAGGAAACTTGAGTACTGTCACTGCCGTACAAGGGAGTGGTAGCAGGGGGAGCTTCAGGACCACCAGATACATTGCATCTCCTCTGTATAGAAGTGCCAAAGTGACAGGCAGGTTAATATATGCGTAAGCACAGCCAAAGATGTATGTGTCTGTTTGGAATTCCACCCTCTTCTAACAGCATGAGAAGAGAGAGACAAGCAGAAAAGACAAAGCGTTTTGTCCCAAGCACAAACTGCAGGGTTTAGAAACAACTCAGATAAAAAGAAAAAGCAGGAAATGTTTAATCCACAGATGCTTAATCCTTCTTCATTAGAAGAAAGAGGACAAAAACCTAATATTGTTCGGGAGATCTTAACAACCATTCTTAAAAAGCAACAGTTTAAGTGTTGGGAGGTCTGAAAGACAGATGCTGAATTGGCATCGATTTCTCTGAGAACTGAATTAAACTCCTACATCAGCAACCTGTGACAAAACCAGTAAACAACAAGATGTTTCTAGATAATCATTCTAAGGATTTATGTTTATATTGTTGCTTGCTGTAGTCACAAATATACTCAATAACAACAGAGATATCTCTTATGCAATCTGCCGGGAAGTGCCTGGAGCTTTATGGGTTTACTAGACTGGGTTCTAAAAATTAAACCCCAAATTTTCTTCTTGGCAGTCTCTTTCACTTACCTGTGCTTCTTGATGTCATTAATTCCATTCCTTAGATTGCCTAATCTTTCTGTAGGGTTTTGCCTTAAAAAAAAGAGAGAAAAAGAATAAGGATAAGAATTTAAAAAATATTCTTATTTTTTAAAAGAGCATTTATAAGTCCTAACTGCTTGCATTTAATGATTACACAGGGATGGAGCTTACATACAATATGTGGTCTCATAAGGAGACACAATGAGGTGTTTCTCACTGCTCCTTTCTTTTGAGGATGGAGAAACATTCCAGGAAGTGTCACTCTGCTGTAAGAAGCAGCAGAGAAAAATCAACTGGTTGAATTTTACTTGCGCATCTTTTTTTTTTTCTTGGCTAGCAGGTCTGGTCATGGGTTACAAAGGAGGCAGACCAAAATTTGCAGCTACAAAGATCCTTTCAATCCTGCTGCACAAACACAATGTATACTGTTCCTAGTGCCATGGATGATCTCTCACTGGAGCTGGGAGTTCAAAGTCAGCACTGTCACCAGCCACAGGTTGTGCATGCCACTATGCACTAATGCTTCTGAGTTATGCTGGCCCTTTAGAAACACCACCTTTTTTGCATGTTTTCAAGTGGGCTTAAGTCAGACTTTAAGTGCCCTATGTTTTCTGTAAGACCTATATACCTAAGTAATTGTGGAAGCATTTTTTTTAAAATGTTGCACTTGATAATAAAATTAAATTCTTTAGCTCTTTTCTCAGCCTACACTTAATAAATTTTCCCTAAGATGTGTTTCAGAAAAAATTCACAGCTACAGAGAAAGCCTAGAGCCTGCATTTGTAGATGCTACCTCCACAGAGTAAGATGTGTGACACACACTCAGAAGCATGCATGCGTACTGTATGTAATCAGAACAGACCATGCTAGTCATAACAGTTTTAAATTAAGTCATCAGGAATTCAACACTGTAGTCTGGATCTTAAATGGCCCAATTTGTCTACACCCAGGCTCTGACACAAACTGCCCCTCCTACCTGCAGAGCCTACGTATCAAATCTTCAGGTCGCCTTGTTATTATTTTAGGAAAATCCAGCTTTTCAATGCCTTTGAGAATCAAATTATATGTCATCATTTGATCAGCCCCAGAGAATGGTGGACTAGAAAAAGAAAGCAACAGTGATAAATGGAATGGCTGGCAAGAACAGATGTGGCCATTTCTCATCAAAGCAAATATTTGAGAATATGGACCCTCCCCCCCTTCCTGGTTTTACAACCTTCAACCTTTCAGTCTGTTTAAGGTGTTAGAGAGGTTTGAAGCTGAGAAGTTGCCTTTAGGTATGAGGCAAAATGCATGATCATATGTGTCCCTCTAAGCTAGCTCTGCCTCTAGCCTAACTCGGAGCACCTTCCATGTTGTTATACCATTGAGCATTCACAAAGAATTGTCCTGAAAGTGTGCATGGAGGCAAAGAACGAGCCCTGCTTGCGCTTCACTCACCCCACTATATCCTGTCACTCACTAAAGGGGAAGAGGATAATCTGTTGTCAACTGTTCCTCACAGGAAACCTTGTCATCAGTTAAAGGTGATCTGCACCAGCCACTTATAGCCAGTGTCTGGCCCTTTCTTGGATGGCTAAACCACAATTAAGAATATATCCCACACATTGTCTGTGGTGTTTCTGAAATGATGGAAGATAAAATATGCATAAGAGACAAAAAGAAGTATCATTTTGCAAGTCATTCCTCTTTACTGATGGGAAAAAACCCAAACTGTTTATTTTAAAAATAACCTTGAAAACGTTTCTAAAACCAAACAAAAAAGGTAAGAACTTGGAGTAGGAGGCACTTACCTGCCAGTAAGGAGCTCATACACAAGAATCCCAAGGGACCAAAAATCCACACTGAAGTCATGGCCTTTACTCAGAATGACTTCAGGGGCAACGTACTCAGGGGTTCCACAAAACGTCCATGTTTTCTGCCCAGATCCAATTTTCTTTGCAAATCCAAAATCAACCTGATCAAAATCAACATATGCTGCATAATGCAGAGGTGTTTTGTGCTGGGAAACCTCAAAGTCTTAATTGCTTCCTCACCTCCTGCAAAGATCTCAAGAGTTGCCAGTTTACAGCTAAAACAGTTACACAGAGTTGTTGTGAAGGAGAAAGAAGTAATTCCACTGGATCACCGAATGTTATAGAACAGATCTATTTATTCTCATGAGTAATTTCCTGAATTATTTTCTTTTTGGATAGAACAACCCATGCTTTACTTGAGGATAAGAGATTTACAGCCAATGTAAAACAGTGGGTTGCTCATTGTCCTCAGAGTAGACGTTTCAAGCCCTTTGAAGAGTATTCTTTTGCACTTTTCCCAGTCACAGTCAAGTATGGCAGGAGCTCTTTACTGTGTTCCCTCTCTACAGAGATAATGTAGAAGGTTTGATTGCTTGAGGATGCACAGGGAGGTCATTCTGCACCTGGGAAATGTGGTTCCTGCCTTTACATTAGAATTGGCTGCTGGGAAAAATGATTTTTGCTGTTTATACTGTGGCACAAGCTCTCAGAGGCTGCAAATCCTCAGTTTGTCTGTGGCTTGCAATGGCTTTGCAATGCCTTTGTTTCTCACTGTGCAACAAGTAGCCTGCCCTCTTTTCTACTGAAGCATAAGGTTCTTAAACTCTGGGATCCTGGTACTATAGTTACATGCTGTAACTAGTTACATGCATGTTTCCTGCAAGGAAACAGGATACAGGCACAAAAGGATAACATTATAAAAGGATTACATCTTACCAGTTTTATATATCCTTCGGCATCCAAAATTAAATTTTCTGGCTTCAGGTCTCTGTAGATAATTCCTATGTGATGTAGATAGTCAAAAGCCTCTGTCACACACCCAACACAGAACTTGGTAGTGGCTTCATCAAAGCTGCCTCTGGAACAAAAATAATCACTATCCTTGCAGACAATTCACTTCTAAAAATGCCTTGCTCATTAACCAGATAATCTATAACACCTGGAATATTAACACCTTTTTTGCACTGACATTCATTACATCAGTGGTTGAAAACTGAACCAAATGCCTTTTCATCAGACAGCCCTTGAATAGAGAATCTACTCAGTGGACATATGGAGCTGACTGGTGATTTTAAAGGACAACATTCCACTTTGTTTGCTGTTACCTGTCTCTCAGCAAGCTCCACAACTCCCCTCCAAGGCAAGCCTCCAGAAGCATGTATACATACTTACTATCTTTGAATGTGCGATACAGTCTGTGGAGACAAATGGCAGCAATTTAGGAAAAGCAAAATAAAATGAGAGACTTGCAATATCTTCTCTCCAGAACTCATATATATGCCAAACCTCATTCTTGATAATGCTGTCCAGTGGGTCAGCTGGGGGTCAACTTTCAAGGAAACCTTATGGTCAACTTACTTTACAATGAATGGAGAACATATCTGCTCGAGGATTTTCTTCTCAGAATAGATATGCTCTTGTTGTTTGGTGTCCACTATGTGTTTCTTCTTTATACATTTCATAGCAAAAGCCATGTTCTCATTTTTCACTTTAACCTGTGAATAAAAATGATGAATACATGTGAGGCAAGGAAAGGATGTTTAACAAATCCGTTCTCAGTGGGTACACTGATACCCATCTTTTTCAAAACAGCACCAAAATTGAAGACTGTAACAAGAGACAAATTACAGATTTTCTGCAGAACTGTTCTGTATAATTTCAAGTCAAGCATCAGGTCTCTTTAGTCCCCACTTGTAAAATGAAAAGAAATGTTCCCTGGGTTCATTTTATGTATACAAAATATTAGCAGTTTGGATAGGTACTATGTTTTACTGTGAGTTTATACCTCAACAGGTCCTAATTTCATTTTAAGATTTCTAGACACTAGCATAGCATAAAAGAACAAAAAGCAGAGGCAGTTTATGAAGAAAGTTTACAAATTATTTTGCATTACACTGATATATTATCCAATATGCAATAAAGAGATGGAAGTTAAAACAGGACTTCCAGGAAACCAAGGAAGTAGCTATCATCTAAGACAGAGAACTACTTGAATATGTTTAAAACAAAGTCTTACAAGCTCAACCCTTCCGAACCCACCAACACCCAGAGTCGTGACAACTTCTAAATTCTGGAATGGGGAAGGAGAGAACTGGGCTACTTTCTCCTTCAGCTCTGTCATCTCCAAAGATACCTCTTTGGTCAACTGTCCACAGAAAGATCTCCTTCTGCAATAAGAAAATTAACATAGGTTAGTGCTTTTCTTGCCAGTAATTTGTATCACAGTACTCTAAAGTCCTATTAAAAAAAAAAAAAGCCAAAAAAAAGCCAAAAAAAAAAAGTGCCTTGTTTTTTTCTTACAGAATCTTAATTTTATTTTATGCAGAAGTACTTTCTTTCTGGACATCCTATGGGAGTAAATTAGAAGCAAAATACTACTAAAGTTCACTGAGTACAATCAATGGTATTTTTATCAATAGCCGATCCATGGTGACGTACCTAACTATGCAGTCAGCTGCAAAACTTTGACCACTCCAAGTCGGAGAACCAATTTCTGAAGGACTGTGTACCAGTTCCCGTAGAATGATCAGAGATAAAAATGCAGCTATATTTCGAAACAGAAGAAAAACATAGGCTGCTAATCTTCCAATAGTGCTCAGGTTGAAACAAGAGGCAGATAAACTAAAAGTGTGGTCCACAGCTAAAAGCAAACTCTTTACCAGCACCAGTGCAACACTGAAACATTAAAAATAAATGATTTCTTTTATCTCTGTTTATTTCTATTTGAAATAGCAATTAGTCTTTTGTACAGTAATACTGTTTCATTAAGTCAATTGGGAGTTAAAGTTGACCTTTAGGGTCAAAGTATTTACTATCATAATGCAAAAAATTATTTGAGCACACTTTTACTTCTTTTCTGTGCTCAGTTTTCTTAGGATAGAGTTGATTCTTGGTTGGAAGTCAATATACTGAGATTCTAATTTGGTTTCAGAACAAATTTCTTGGACTCCATAAGCATATCCAGACAGTTTTATTATAGTGATTGGTATCATTCATTGGGGCCTATCTCCATCAACTACTATCCACAACTTTACTTACATATCTCTCATTCTTTTTTGTGATTACTTACTAAAGATGTGCCTAACAAATGATCTGACTTACTTTGCCTGTCGCTTTTCATCAGCCCGGGCCAGATTAGCCACATAACCTTCAAGGTATGTTTGGAGCTCCTCATAAGTTCCAACAGTTTGATTAAATGTCCTAAAATCATGAATGAAACAGTATAAAGTACTGAACATACAGTGGAAAGAGAAAGTAACTGCTGCTGCACCAAGACTTTACATTGCCTTTAAGTCATGACCCAGAGAGAGCTTTACACTATCACTTTGACAGTGATAGTGAGGGACAGTGCAGAGAGAGCTTTGAAGAGGGAGTAACCAGCTGAAGTACCAAACTTGGTTTGCCAGAGAGTAGGGGGACAAAGTGCCTGATCTCCTCAGGTCATTTCATATTATGTTTAAATGATTTGGAGCAGGCTGGGTGTACTTTGCCTCACACACACTATGGTTATTAAGTGTGGTTCCACCACCCCTACCACAGCAACCAGCTTGGCATGAACCCGGGCTATCAGTCCTTTTGTCCCAATGGATAGAGCCGTTGGTACACAGTGCTAAAGCATTTGAGATTACCTCTCCTACTTCACACGTGAGTAACGGCACTGGGAAGAATAGACTTAGAATAGGCTAGTTCAGTTGAAAGGGACCTACAACAATCATCTAGCCCCCAACTGCCTAACCACTTCAGGGCTGACCAAAAGTGAAAGCATGTTATTAAGGGCATTGTCCAAATGCCTCAAACACTGACAGGGATGGGGCTCTCTAGGAAGCCTATTTGACCATCCTCTCGGTAAAGATGCTTCCTAACGTCCAGTCTGAACCTTCTCTGGCACAGCTTTGAACCATTCCCATGTGTCCTATCACTGGATACTAGGAAGAAGGGATGAGCACCTCCCTCTCCACTTCCTCTCCTCAGGAAGCTGCAGAGAGCAATGAGGTGACCCCTCAGCCTCCTTGTCTCCAAACCAGATAACCCCAAAGTCTTTAGCTGCTCCTCATAGGACATTCCTTCCAGTTCTTTTACCAGCTTTGTTGCCCTCCTCTGGACACATTCAAGGATCTTAACAGCCTTCTTAAATTGTAGGGCCCAGAACTGCACACTACTCAAAGTGACACTGCACCAATGCTGAATACAGCAACATAATCCTCTCTCTTGACCGACTGATTATGGTGTGTGTTTGATGCACCTCAGGATGGGGTTTGCCCTCTTGGCTGCCAGGGCACACTGCTGACTCATACTGAGCTCCTGTCAACCAGCACCCCAGATCCCTTTTTGCAGGGCTGCTGTCCAGCCACTCCGCTCCCAATTTATACTTATGCCTGGCGTTACTCAATCCCAGGTGCAGAATACGGCAGTTGGACTTGTTAAATTGCATGTCATTAATGATTGCCCAATGCCTTAATCATTCTAGATCCCTCTGCAAGGCCTCTCATCCCTCAAAAGAGTCAACAAAACCGCCCAGTTTGGTATCATCAGCAAACTTGCTAATGGTGCATTCAACTCCTGCATGCAGATCATTGCTCACAGAATCACAGAGTCACAGAATGGTACGGGTCGGAAGGGATCCCTGGAGATCATCTAGTCCAACCCCCCTGCTAACACAGGATCACCTAGAGCAGCCTGTTCTAGTGCCTCTCTGGGCAGCCTGTTCTAGTGCTGTCATCCTCAGAGTGAAGAAGGTTTGCCTCATGTTCAGATGGAACTTCCTGTGCTCCAGTTTGTGCCCGTTGCCCCTTGTCCTGTTGCTGGGCACCACTGAGAAGAGTCTGGCCCATCCTCTTGACATCCGCCCTTTAGATATTTATAAGTATTGATAAGATCCCCTCTCAGTCTTCTCTTCTCCAGGCTAAACAGACCCAGCTCTCTCAGCCTTTCCTCCTATGATAGATGCTCCAGTCCCCTAGTCATCCTCATAGCCCTCTGCTGCACTCTTTCCAGTAGTTCATTGTCTTTCTTGAGCTGGGGAGCCAAGAACTGGACACAGTACTCCAGATGTGACCTCACCAGAGCAGAGTAGAGGGAGAAGATAACCTCCTTTGACCTGCTGGCCATGCTTTTCTAAATACATCCCAAAGATACCATTGGTCTTCTTGGCCACAAGGGCACATTGCTGGCTCATGGATAACTTCTTGTCTACCAGGACTCCCAGGTTCTTCTCCGCAGAGCTGCTTCCCAGCAGGTCAACCCCTAAACTGGTGCTTGGGGTTATTCCTCCCCAGATGTAGGATTGCTGAATTGCATTAGGTTCCTCTTCACCCAACTCTCTAGCCTGTCCAGGTCTCATTGAATGGCAGCGCAGCCTTCTGGTGTATCAGCCACTTGTCCCAGTTTTATATCATCAGCAAACTCTGTCCAGGTCATTGATGAATATGTTGAATAAGACTGTACCCAGTACTGACCTCTGGGGCAAACCGCTAGCTATAGACCTCCAACTAGACTCTGCGCTGCTTATCACAACCCTCTGAGCTCTGCCATTCAGCCAGTTCTCAACCCACCTCACTGTCCACTCATCTAACTCACACTTCCTAGGCTTGCTTATGAGGATGTTGTGGGAGATGGTGTCAAAAGCTTTGCTGAAATCAAGGTAGACAACATCCACTGCTCCTCCCCCATCCACCCAGCCAGTCATGTCATCACAGAAGGCTATCAGATTGGTCAGGCAAGATTTTCCCTTGGTGAATCCATTTTGACCTCTCCCGATAACCTTATTTTCCTCCACATGCTTAGAGATGACCCCTAGAATGAGCTGTTCCATCACCTTTCCAGGGATGGAAGTGAGGCTGACTGGCCTGTAAGTTTCCTGGGTCCTCCTTCTTGCCCTTTTTGAAGACTGGAGTGATGTTGGCTTTCCTCCAGCCCTCAGGCACCTCTCCTGTTCTCTCCTATTTATATTGATAAATATATTGAACAGAACTGGTCCTAGAATTGAACCCTGAGGAATACCACTAGATACCAGTCGCCAGTCAGATGTAGCCCTTTGAGCCCTGTCTTGCACCCATGAACCAGCTTATCTCACAGTTGGACAACTTATCCAGAAGGAAGCTGTGACGGACAGTACCAAAAGCTTTTCTAAAATACAGAAAAACTACATCTACTGCCTTGCCTTCATCCACCAGGCAGGTGACCTTGTCATAGAAGGATATCAAATTAGTTAAGCAGCACTTTCCCTTTGTAAACCTATGTTGACTGTACCCGATGATTGCATTATTCTTTAAATGCCTTTCAACAGTACCCAGGATAATCTTCTCCATAATTTTTCCTGGAATTGAGGTTAAACTAACAGGTCTGTAGCTCCCTGGGTCTCCCCTCATGCCCTTCTTGTAAATTGGAATAACATTGGCTATCTTCCATTCAGCAGGGACCTCCCCAGACTCCCAAGACTTTGGTAGATGATCAAGAGGGGTCCTGCCATAACACCCACTAGGTCCTTCAGTACTCTAGGATAAATCCCATCAGGCCCCATGGACTTGTGAACATTCAGCTGATACAGCTGATCCCTTACAGTTTCCGTGTCCACAAACGGAAAGTCACCATTCCCACACTTGTGGTCATCCAACTCAGTGGACCGGGCAGCTCAAGGTCTATCAATATTGCTAAACACTGAGGCAAAAAGAGCATTGAAAGCCTCTGCTTTTTCTGCATCCATATTAGTCAGGTGACCATCTTCTACAAGTATCAGTCCAATGTTTTCTTTAGATCTCTTGCTATCAAGCCCTTCTTGTTATCTGATACAACACTGGCCAGTTTCAACTATATTTGAGCTTTGGCCTTTTGTGTCTTCTCCCTGCATATACAAACCACAGCTCTGTAATCTTCCTGCAAACCCTGACCTTGCTTCCAGAGATCACACAATTTCTTTTTCCTCTTCAGCTCCATGAGGAGTTCCCCATTCAGCCCAGCTGGTCTTCTGCCCTGCTTGCTTGACTTACAACATGGTGTGATTGCCTGCTTCTGTGCTTCTGAAAGATGGTTCTTAAAGACCGACCAGCAACTGTGGACACCTAAGCTCTCGGAAGCAGATTCCCAGGATAGTCTGCTAAATAGCTCCCTGAATAGCTTTAAGTTTGCTTTCTTGAAATCCTGGGTAGAAACTCTGCTGTCCATTTTTTTCATTACACCAAAAATTTTAAACTCAACCATTTCACGATCATTGTGGCTAAGACAGCCACCTACCATCACATCCCCCATGAGTCCTTCTCCATTCACAAATAGCATGTCTAGGCATCTTTCCTAGATCTTTCTTTCCTCATCTTCCGCTGAGTACTTGTGACAAGACGTTATCTCCTACAAACTTCAAGAATTTTGAAAACATGCTTGTCACAGCAGTATCGTATTCCCAGTTAATGTCTGGGACATTGAAATTCCCATAAAGACAAAGTTTATCGATCCAGAAATTTCTCCTAATTGCCAGTAGAATAACTCATCAGTGCTTACATCCTGGCTGGGTGATTGGTAGTAGGCACTCGCTACAACATCTCCTTTGTTTTCCATCCCCTTAATCCGCACCCAGAGGCTGTCAACCACATCATCACTAACTGTAAGGGCTGTACAATCAAACCTCTCCCTTACATATAGTGCAACACCTCCACCTCACCTGTCTATCCCTCCTGAACAGCCTGTAGCCCTCCATCCCAGCACTCCAATCATGGGACTCATTCTACCAAGTACCATTCACCATTCAATACTAGTGATATCGTAGCTCTGGGAGTTGACCAACGCTTCCAATTCATCCTATTTGTTTCTCATACTGCATGCATTGGTGTACAAGCATTTCAGCTCCATGCTCCCAGGAGCAGTGTAAATGATCCCACTAGTATTGCCACCCTCTGGCGATGCCATGCCAACCCTTGGTTTACCTACTGCAATCCTGTTGGTATCCCCTTCCCCGAGAATGCACCAGCTTCGGCATGCTTCTCTGCAACCTATTTAAACAAGCTAAAGAAGAGAAGAGGAAAATGCATTCACAGCCCAAGATGCCATTTCCTGGGTTGGGGTAGAATCTTAGCCTTCAGTAGGATCCCTTGTGGGATTCAGGACAAAGAGGTTAGTAGCTGTGCACATTCCAAGTAAGCATCCTTACAGCTAGCCCTGAGAAATGTGTGTTTGCTGTTTCACTTTCCACCGGGAGCTTCCTTTCTTATATCTTTCATGTGTTCCATTCTTTTCCACTTTAGGAAGTGTAAAATTGGCCTCTACCTAACAAAACTAGGAATTTGGCTGCGTGTACCCCTTGACAAAAGGACATCTTGAAACTAGGGACATGCAGAGGCTTTTGGTGTTCCCTGAGCTAATGAGTAGCACTTAATAAATGTGAAACATCACCACCACAAGGAGGGAAAGAAAAGAATAACTCTGAACTACTCTTAAGCTTCTGTGCTCCTGCACCTTCTGTTGGCCTCTCTTCACTACATCTTTGTCTAAAGCATAGCCACAGCTCAGTATTCCAAAAAGCATAGCCATTTGTTCAGTATTCAGTTAAGAAAACATTGTGATTGTGCCTACAGTGAAGTCGCATCTTACTGTTAACCTACTGAAGGAGGATGCAAGTCTTTCATTAAACTGTAGCACGATACTTACTCTCTATCTATAACGAGGCACTCCACATTGTATTCATCTGCAATAACGTTTGCTGATCTGACATCATCACTAAGAATTGAAACAGATTAGAAGAATTCAGCAGCATATCAAAATCCTCAAAGTACCTCACGCTGTACTCATAGAGTCACAGCTGCTATAGGTGAAACTCCTCAAAGGCCTTTGCAGCCTGTATCTGGATTAATATTGCTGAACCAAATACACAATTATAGTATTTACTAGTCATTGTTGTCTAGCACAGTATTTTTTCCAGTTTCAGTAGGGTTTGGGTCATGACTTCCTTTAGCAAATTAGGATGAGATGTAATAAGCATTACATCAGGATTTACTATTCATTTCTGAAATGATCCTCAGATATAAAACATTCCAGAGACCAAATGATCTCTATTCAATCACCCACATAACCATGTGCTATATAAGCTATTTGGCTCATAGGTCCTATCTCCTCTGTACTCCTTTTCTCTGTTTCTTACTGTCATTGGGCACCAGCACAGAAACAACAGCTTAATCCAGTAATGACGGAACTTATCCATGCTAGGAGTCATATAGACCCTGGCACAAGTTTTCATCACAGCTTTTACTGAAATATAAACAATAAGCAACAACGCAGAGAGGGTCAGCATTTGACTTTTTCAGGGAAAACCAAAGATGACAGCACGTACTTTCAAGTTCTCTCTGCAAAACCTGAAACATTACAACAAATGCAGTCATTGCTTTCATCTGTTGACTTTACAATCAAAACAAAGATTACATGCAAAATGGCCATGCCTTGTATAATCTGACACATAGTGATAGCTGAATTGAAATACTACACATTGTGAATCAGACAATGTGAACTAACCTGATGAGAGCCTTTTCTCCGAAGTAATCTCCTTTATGCAGATTTTTAATCAGCTGAGGCTGCGAGTGATCTGCAGTACTCTGGGTAACTATCACCTGGAAAGTACAGGAACGAAAATTTAGGAAGGTAAGTTTCAAAATATTGCATGGTTTTCCCTTCTTTTCTGTGTATTTCATAAATGTCTTAAACTCAGTAATGCCACAGAAAGAGTTACAAATATATATAATTACTCCCTCCTCTCAAAAATTAAAACCATCAAACATTCCCTGACACCTCTCTGATTTTTGCTGAGAGGGAAAAAAGAATACATTCATTATTACTCACCCCCCAACATTTTCCCTTCATACCTTTTAAAACAGAGCAAAATAAATTGCATTTTAATGAAAAACTGAAGAATACTTCAGTTCCCAAAATGTGTAGGCATCATATGAGCTTTTTGTCTTCTCAGCTAAACAGATAGCCCCCAGAACATTAACTAACATTTCCCCTGTCATGAAACTCTCTTTCCACTGTTGCACACATTCTCCTGATGCCCACACCTGTTAGCAAAAAACAAACCAGAATATCTCCAGACACAGACATATTTTGGAAACTTGAAACTCCTACTGGAAGTTTATTGATGAAAATTCTCCAGATTTGATTCTTTAGAGTCCTGTGTCAGCCTCCAGCGTAACAGATAATGGATTAAGGCTGCTGCCTTACTCCTCTGAGACTAACAAATGAAAGGAATAGATCCTGAGTCACCTAGAAGGCCATTCTCCATTAAACCTATGACTCCATTGTTTCTTAGATATTTCACAAGTCTATGTTTTGCCCATCAGATACTGAAACATCCAGGAGAAGACATAGGATCAAATATCTTTTACAAAAAATGGACTTTACTTTTCTGCTACAGTGTCAAGAGACTTCAGGACATACATTAATTACATTATAATTAGAACAGTATAACATGGATTCATTGTGAATGAAAATTAGGCTCCCTGAGTCTCTGAAATGCTGCTCCAGGCTTTTGTCACAGTACTGTGAACTTAACAGCATCCTCAAAAACTCTCTGCACATATTTTACTGAAGACCACACCCCTCAAGGTAGCTTTTGAAATACAGGTGTTTGTATATGTTACTTTCTAAGTTAGGTTTATTATATCTTACCTTTCCTTTTGCTATTATAAAGAAGGTATTTCCTTCTTCTCCTTCACGAATAACATAATCTCCCTTGTCATAGTATTCCTGTTGGGAGGGCAGAGACAGACAATATTGTCCAATATATTATTATTGTATTTGAAAATTCTGATTACTTTGCAGACTTCTTAATACACCTGGATATTCCATTGATATTCAACTCCCTATCTACTGCATATGTTGCATCCCATAATAATATGCAAGTATTCCACTAGATAGAGCATGGTGGCCAATCTAACATCTCTTAAAGCAGCAGAACGTTATTTGTTTAAATAAATATTAACACTGGTATCATCCTTATGAAGCAGGTGAAAATGAGGGAAAAAAATATCAAAAGCTCTTAAAAGAGTTCTAAATCAAAATCCTATTTCCAAAAGTAATTTTGGGCTTGACACCTCAGTGGGAATGCCTAAATCATCTGTTGCAAACTACCAAAGCACCAACTTTTCTGTGTCTGCTAAGGAACCCTGCCTTCATTACCCAATTGTTTTACTCTCAATCAAGCATTTTTTCGATGCTAACTTTCCACTTTGTGATCTATTCCTCTTAAACAACAACCCCATTTTTTTATCCTAAAAGTTCTCCCTTGCCAGGAATTCCCCCCCCCAAATGTCACTGCTTAGGATACTGCTGTGCTAAGGCCATTTGTCATTTCACGTAATCAACACCGTGATCTCCTCATCCCCTTGTGCCATGCATCACTCTATCTGCCTCCTCCAACTTGGGACTGAAGCTTAGTTTCTGAGGGACTTTTGTTCTCCATCTGCAGAACTGTTCCAAGACTGGGGTTCCTACAGACCTTCCCTGTACAAAAAGCATTAATAGCTACCACTGCTCTTGGAAAACATCACAGCTATTTGGCTGGTTTCATATGTTGAAGTCCTAAGGCCTTTTTTCCCTTATATTTTGCAGTGTGTGTGGTCCAAGGCCTATGAAAGCATTACATATGCATGTTGCAAGCAGGTAAAATGTGATTACCAAAAAAGAGTCAGAGACTTGGACAGCAACTTTGTGCTTAATCTTAATAAAGGCTAGATTATAGATCCACTTATCTACTTGCTTGACTCCTTCAATGCTAAAGATATAACTTACTTTATGCCACTAAATGTTATAATTTTCTGCCAACCTGGAATTCCACTCTGACCACTCCAAAACCACTGTCATATTAAAAAAAGCCAAAAAAGTTTGGTTGGTTTTTTTTGTTTTGTTTTTACTTATTTATTCTTGTTATTTTAAAAGCTTACTGAACACTATTTAGACAAACTTAACAGTATCTTACCACCTCCAGGCAATCCATGATCTTGGTTAATTTATCTTCAGGTAAGTTTTTCAGCAGGGACACACTTCCAGAAACCAGAAATGCAAAATAAAAAAAACAAACCCCAAAGTAGTTGTCATTAACACTTTTTTCATTATCTCTTCTCATCTATACAATTTGTACAACCACATTTTATAACTAGCTAAACTGGTGGTGCTATAAGAAATGCATAATATAAAACTAAATCTTAATTTGGAAGATTCAAGCATTCTCATCTTGTTTTTTAGACAAACAGAGCTTGCACATCCTACAACTTAGAAATGTGGCAAACATTGATAATTTTGTAAATCAACTTTGTATTTCAGTGGGGGGAAAAACTCTAGCGGAGACATAGAATAATATCAAAATTCAGTCATATAGAGTCCACTAATTGCAAACCAAGACATTATAGTAATCCAATAATATATTTTTCAAATGCATTGCAGAGACTGCAAAATCAGACAAAGGTAACAACCTCAGTATGACTTGTACAACTAGAGAATCCAACTACAGTGATGACTTGGTGAGCTTACTGGTAAGAATGAAAAAACTTCCCATCCTGAGCACTCAGACTTGTAAAAGCTAGGAAATCATGGAGCTCTAGCTACACAGGCTCAGCAAAGAAGTATTTATAGAAATCAAAGATGGACATGGATGCAAAAATACACAAGACAGACACTCTATGCATTGCTGGGCTTGAGATCTTGATTTGAAGCCATAACAGAATGGTCATTCTTTGTTAAAGAAAGAAAATATGACATCAGCTAATTATGTTTTGGAACCTCTAATTTGACCTTCTTCCTAAGGAAAAACACTGTACAACTCTCAGTGTTCCCTGCAGGAGAGAGAATTATTTTACTCTCTGCAGATCTCCTAGTAATTTATGTTGCAATTAGTTCATAAATTGAGAGACATGCAGTTCTCATATCCAAGTCTCCAAGGGATGAGGAATATTCCTTAATCTACTCCAGCAGCAAATTAACTTCTAGATGGAGGACTTATTTAACTCTATTTAATATGTTGTTTTAACTTCTAGACATGTAACCTTCCTATACATTTTTTCCATTACTTAAAAGCATTCAAGCACCTATTGCTGTTTCCTAATGTAATACAGAACAAAAACAATAAAAATGAGAAAAATGATTTTGTGAATCCTAAAACAATCAAGAGAGGTAAATATTCAGGTTTCTGAGGCCTCTTGCATTAAGAGCATCTCTTTCTCTCTTTATAAGACAGGCACAGTATTGTTGTGCACCTTAGGAAGTAGCCCAAAACAGTATTACAAATAGAAATGCATTATATTTACCTTCTAAGGAAGTTTCTGTATTGCTCTTGTCTTGTTTGTGCTGTCACTCTCATGATATTTTGGAACACTTCTCTGTCCAATGCCCATGTTTTAACATTGGTGATTGCTTTAAGAAAACAAAAAACGACAACAATATCCACAATGTTTCTGAATGATTGATGGGAAGATATTACAGTATCAGGTCATGGAACAAGACAGACCAGCTCTTCCAAAATGCCCATAGCCAAATTTTAAAATATCCAGCACCTATTGCAATCAGACTTTTAAAAAAATTCAGCTCCCACTTAAACAATGCTCACTAAAGTAAGGCGTAGATTTCCAAATGCTCCATGGACCACTTTCCATGGAACTCCACAGGCTGAGTAACCTTGAAAAATGTAGCCGTGTACTATGACCACAAACAGAGCTGAATGCTTGTGAAGATCTACTCCTAATTGTGGACAGTCATTACACTCAGAAGCTGCAATGTAATCTGCAAAGGAGCTGATTTGAAAGAAACAAAAACTTGGCTGAAATTTTTCAAAACTTATGAAGTAAATAATGAATACTATGGCTTCGATCCCTCTCTAATTCAGATTACAAGCAAATGCTTGTGAGATATGCAATAAGGTGGAAATAACAGAGGTCAAGAAACACCATTTCATTTCATTATCTCATCTCATCTCATCTCATCTCATTTCATCTCATTTCATCTCATTTCATCTAATTTTTCATTTCATCCTGTGATCCTCATGCAGTTTTCCTCCAATGTAGCCATTTTATAAGGGAATAAAGGGTGATCAAAACATTAATTATTATCTTTTGAAAGGTAATCAAAATATTAATACAGTAAGCATGCATAAGATCCAGCATCAAAGATGCAAACCACTAAGCAGCCTCTGTCCACAATCATTGACAAACAGAACATATTGCACTTTTTATTTTTTAAGCAAAATAAGGTGATTCATATTTAATTTAATAACTTTTTAAAAAAGATGCTACACCATATTCAGTAGTTTTGCTGCTGTTGTAAGAAGGAGCAAAACTGTTTTCTCTGGCATAAAGGAAAGCTAAGAAAGAAAAATAATAGAGCAATTTATTTCTTCAATATGTCATCAGTAGAATCATTTTTACAGGAAATAAAAATGCCAGGTTTAGTGATGCACAGTTATTGCACAGTTATTGTACTTAACCCTGATATACACATATGCTGTTAATGGCTATTTATCAAAATAGCTCAAAAATATTTTTTGATGCTGGGAGAACATAGTTATTGCTTTGGTTTTGTTTTTCTCCTAAATAACATCTTTCAGTTTACTTTGCATGAAGAAAATATGGCAAGTATCCAAGGTATCATGAAGGCATTTCCTGTATCTTGCACCTTAAATAAATAAAGCAATTATATAGCTCGAAAAAAGCCTGTAATCTCAAAGATGAGATAGAGAAAATCAGAATCAGAGGAATAAATCACATTCCAAGTTTCAAATACAGCTACTGCATGTAAAGATGCTGCTGGGTAGCAGCAGCCATTGAAATGCTGTCTGGTTAAAGTCATAGAATCATAGAATCATAGAATGGTTTGGGTTGGAAGGGACCTCAAAGATCATCTAGTTCCAACCCCCCTAACATGGCAGGGACATCCTCCACTAGACCACGTTACCCAAAGCCTCATCCAACCTGGCCTTAAACACTTCCAGGGAGCGGGCATCCACAGCTTCTCTGGGCAACCTGTTCCAGTATCTCACTGCCCTCACAGTAAGAATTTTTTCCTAACATCTAATCTAAATCTACTTTCTTTTAGTTTAAACCCATTACCCCTTGTCCCATCACTACACTCCCTGATGAACAGTCCTTCTCCATCTTTCCTGTAGGCCCTTCAATTATCAGTTTTCAAAGACTGCAGGTAGAAGTTGTCACTAGATCCAGCATCAAGAAAGGGTTTTCACATATGTATTTACTAGTTCTGCTCAGTTATGGCATTGTACTGCTCTTCCGCCACAACAATCACAGGGAAGCTATTGGGGAGTGGTGAGTTTCTGCAGTGATTTTAAATATTCAAGCACTCTTTCATGTCTATAATGGGACAATTCTTGTCCTACCTCAAAAGCAATTAATGTTAAAAAAGGTCTAAAGCAGCATGACATCTTACTATGCTGAAACACTACTTTATAATGCTAATACTATACAGCATGCAAAAAAAGTAAAATAGAGAACATATTCAAGTAGAACAGCGTGCTAGTAAGAAAAATAATTACATTATTGATGCTGTTCTGTTTATCAGACAGCAACAAAACCAGATTACATGTAATAACTTCCATCTGCACAGCTAGCAGTGATTAAGTGCTTAAAATAGGTGCAGGAAGAAAGACCAGAAGCTTTTGAAGTGAACAACTTATTGGTTTATTTCATTTGCTCCTTTTTAAATCAACATGAATTCTTCATACTTACTGGTGATTCAGAGTTCCTACAGATTTAGATAAGAACAGAAATTAGCCTTCAAACACCAGTAATATTTATGGAATGGTGAAGAGTGGAAAAATGATGAATTTAATCATATTTGGTCACTTACTGGTTGTCACAGAATAATTATGCCAGGTTAGACAAGGAATCAAGCGGTACTTAATGGATGAATCGACAGTCTTACGCAGGAAGAGGGATATTTGTATCACACCAACACTTAACAACTCTATCCTGGTTAGCCCATAAACACAAAGCAAGAGCCAGTATTTGCCTCCGAGATGCAGAACATCTCACTTAGAGGTTTCATCTCTCCCACTACCACATTTGAGATCAAACTCAAATTTTCTCCCAAGGGTCAGCTGCAAATGCCAGGTGGAAATGGATCTTGACAGGACTCAGTAACTTAATGATATAGAACTAAAAGAAGTACAAAAGCAACTAATTCCTACTTATTTTATTTCTTCTTGAATTAGGTTTTAAAGTAACTAATTCCTACTTATTTTATTTCTTCTTGAATTAGATTTTATCTGCTCTGTTAAAACCACCATGGTTCTAATATCTTCTTAAACTCACTGTAATTTCAGCCTCAGAGTTGTATTATTTGACACAAAAACATAAGAGCCAAAGACCATTGACGCTACTCAATCATTCAACATAATTCTTCCTTGGCAGCTAGTTTGGTACAGATATGGCTAACCAGCATACTTCGTAGATGCCTAATTGCTTATCAAAGGTCATGCTAGTGATGGAATTGTATTCACAGCATAGTACTATTACAGTTTCCCAGCAGAAAGAACTCAAGGAAGGAAACATGATCTTACTGTAGATAATCAGAACATGCAGACATCTATTAAATTAAAACTTCAAAGAAAATCTGGATGTAACAGGGACCTCACAAAAGTACATAGTTTTCATTTTGAGCAACATTGTTACAATAAACCTTAGGTACCTTTCACAGAGGCTGTTCGTGTGCAGTTGTATAAAATGGCTAGTTCACCAAATGCTGTCCACACAGGTATTGAGGAGAGTAGTTTATTCTGCTGAAAGACTTCCAGACTGCCCTCTGCCAAAAATCATCAGGATAATAGGTATTAAAACTGAGCTCAACTGCACAGAGTCAATGGAAAACAAATCAATATATTTCTAGCTTCACGACTCCCTGGAACACAGGAATGGGAGCAGTGCTGCAAACAGTGCTTTGAAACACAAGTACAAACCAGTAGAGATTTTATTTTTTTAAAAAATGTATTGCTAATCTGCAAATCTGCTTTGGAAGGGAGGGAACGCTGACAGAAACTTTTCAACACAAAAAAGGCCATGAAACAGGGGTATTCTAAATCCTGATGGGACAAACCCTCTCTACAAGAAGTCAGTCAGTACTGGTTCAGCTAGCCTAGTGTGGTGTAGACAAACAAATCTTAAAATAGTGATCACAGGAGAAATTACTCATGAGGTTTGTCAGTTCATATACATGTATGTATATATATGTGCAGAATACAAAGGAGAGGGCAGAAAAATGAAAAGTGCATTAAATCTTCCTATAAGAAATTGTTCTTGAGCCTTACTACAAACCTGGCAGAAGTCAAAGAAAGTCTGAATTTCTTCATAGGTTATGGCCCCCAAAAAATTTCCCTTAAATGTGTTCTGACATGACACCCATTGACTCCTCAAAAAAAGACCTAATGTGCTAGAAAAATTTCTAGGTGCACAACTTCTTCCTCATATTTCATCTGTTTTTCAAAATCTTATCATTTTGTCTAGCAAGAATATGGCCATTTGTTACAAATCCTGCCTCCTCTTTCTCCTTGCACCATCTATGCTATCCTAACACAGCTACCCTCAATTTTTCAAACCAATCCATCCATATGAAGACAGAAGACAGAAGATGTGCTTTCCAATATATAACAATATGCTCCTGGCTTAAATATTCCTTCCTCAACAGAACATAATCCTTATAGCATGAACTCTAATTCATGGGCCTTCTATGGTCCAGAATTGAAGAAGTATGCAAATTAACACAAATACTGGGGTTTTTAAAGTTTTTTTATGGTGAGATGATGAAAGAGAATATTGCTTCTAGGAGCAACTTTCAGGTTGGTTAAACTTGGGACTCCACTATGGCTGGTCTGTAATTTGAGATTTGAGTGTAAGCACAGTAGCAGTCTGCACAGACGACTGCAGTGAGATTACTTCAGACCTCTTGGCATTGTTTTAGGAAAGTCTTCTTATCCTAAAGCTTGTTTTTTGTTTTTTTTCCCAGAAAACAAGCAGGTGTTTAAAATAAAAAATAAAAATAAAATAAAATAAAAAAAAGAAGTCTAAGCTTTGAGAACAGTAAACTCAGACCTCATCTCTCAATTTCCTATACACAGAAAACTGGTATAAGCTGTCATGAATGTTGCAAAGTAAGTTTATCTCAGAAGTGGCATCACCATGGAGCAGTTTTCTGTATTTTTAAATTATACCTACTCTTCCTTTGGAGAAGAAAGGGTTGGCTGTACCTGTACCTACAACAGAAATTATTTGCTTGCTTTCAGAAATGAAAGATGTCATGAAATAGCATTAAATCAAGGATCAAGTTTCTAAGGTGCTTTTCATTTCATAAAAGTCATGGGTAAAACTTGCATTGCCCTCAGCAGGGCCAGCATAAATGATTGAAGAGCACAATTGTGGTTTTCTGCAAAGACTTCTGCATTACTTTCCTGTTTCTTGCACTTGTGTGTTGTATGAGTAAGCAGTATTCACCTTTGAGCACAAAAATGTGATCGCCCGGCTCTCCCTGTCTGATGACGTAACTGCCTTGCTGGAAAGTCCTTTCATACGTACATTCCACCATATCTCGGATCTGGTGAGGCTCCAGTCTCTTCAAGAATTGATTTTTATTCAGGGCATCTGTGATAAGCTTCTTCTCACTGGTTTCAAACAAAAAAACAAAGTTTAAAGATCCAGTATGGTTGAGGGATATTATTCACCAGGCATTCATTCCTCTCAAGATGTTTCCTCACATTTTTAACACTCACATGACCAGTACTGCTGACAAATGTTACAATCCTTGCAATTAATATGCATCCCATTAGCTGTGCCACACTGTGGCCCTCTCCTCCCATGTGACCCTGCCTGCAGAAAGCATCAGGTTAGATTTAAAAAGGCTCCCAGTAGAAGACATGCTCCTCAGAAAGTTTTGCAGTTTATCACCATATTCTTTTTCCGTTGTCTGACTAAGGTATATAGCCTCACTTATCTGAAAGAAAGAAATGTGAGAGGTATGTCTTCACATACCACTGCCTGTATAAGAATGGCAACTTGTTATAAAATCAGGTCCACTCTTCTAACATTCAAATACTATAGCAAACTACAGGAATCCCAAATCATTTTGTTAAAAAGTCTTTGGAAAAGCTTCAGCGTGTCAGTAAAAGTCTGACAAAAGGCAGGTGAAGTAGGCATATCAGTGATCAAGGACTAGCCTGTCAGGGCCCTGAGGAGAGTAATAGGCCTTAACTATCCTGATCGGCCTCATTTGGGACCACCACCCATACATCCTCTGGTCATTGGCCTGTATACTCCATCTAATTCAGGTCTGGGCATTCAATTCTTGCCTGAGTTGTTACAGAAATATTTGATTTTGGTTTTGTCTTCTGGGTATTGGCCCAATATTGTAAGCACTTTGTTTCTGTCTCTTGGTTAGAGCTTACATCTGATTGATTTCTTCTTCTGTGGGACTCCTGGTGAACCCTGCTATCACCATCCTGCTCTGCCTACCCTGTCCAGATCTTGTGGGATGGTGCCCTGGTAAGTGAGGGCATTGTCTGTGCTGTAGTCACATCCAGGTCACTTACTCTTGTGGAGCAACTTCTTGCTGCTCTGTGAGACAGAGCCTCTGCATCATTTCCTGCAGTAGTAAATACATATAAATGGATGAGTTGTAAAGACAAGAACAGTCTATTTGAGCTGCTAGTGGAAGAGCCCAGTGGTTGGATTTTAAGAAGAAGAAAATGTGGAAAAATAACTGTGGATGAATCCACCAATAATGACCAACCAACTGAGACAAAGCTGGCTATACATACATACGGGACAATCTGTGAGTTCTGATCGACTTGTGCATGTTCTGGGCCAAGCGTTTCCTATAAAGCAGTGCCTTGAATCCATGCCAGAAATGAATGCAATTAAACAACTGCTGCACTGATGGAACTTTTATGGACCTACTGAGTAATTTTCCTTTACTGCTGAAATGGCTGCCTTTAAGTCCCCATGTTCCTAATGTGCACGTGTAAGGAACCTACATAACAAAATAAACACCCTAACAGTTTCTGCGGCATTTAAGGCCCACTCTTACTTGTATTCATGAAACAATGCAAGGTTATCATCAAAACTAGGTTACGTGGGAAAATCTCCTGAGGAAAATCCAAGAAGGAACAATTAGTTTAGGCAAGTAGACTTACAATGTTACTAGCCATATAATGACTAAAATTAAGTAAGAGTAATGAGATGAGAAGAAAAATAAAATCAAGTACCTATGGTGAGGATTGTGTTTAGAAATAGAGATCATAACTTAGCTTCTGCTGAAAGCAACAGAGTTATTAGAATATAAGCTCTAACTTCATTTTCTGCTAAAAACAACCTTATTTATTTAATTCACCCTGGCTTGCATCATGCATACAATACTGCAATAAAATACAGTAATGGCTCATAAACTGATACTTAAAATGAGCACTAAAGCTTCCAGAACTACAGGAGACTATGCTGTTTTCAGAAAGTGCAGTTGGCCACAGAACAAAGGACACATGAGTATCATAACCATGGATCAGTCTCTTGAATCAGCTGTGTGGTCATTTCATGGATATTCAGCACAGTATCTAACAGTTTTCTCTCCATTGTTTTCCTCAGCTTCTCCTGCACCACTTCTGAGAACTGTTGCTGGAAATAACTAGAAGTCCTGAAAGAGCAGATGATGTTTAATCCTGTACTTGTGCCAGTCACTGTCCTGATAAATATTCCTAAAAGGCTAAAAAGGAGGTGCACAGCTCCACACAACTGTTCTGGTAGTGAGCAGTCTTGGTCCCATTGCTATTAGGATTTTCTTCACCACCTGGGGCCAACTTTGCCATAGCATCCTTCTCCAGACTTTGTTCCTCTCTCTGCTGTTAGCTCTTGTGGAAATGGTCCCCCTGCCCCTTTCAATACATTCCCAGTCAACCCGTAGAAATATACTTGACACTCTGCGAGGTGCTTTTTGGGAACAGGATTGGGAATTTACTCCCATCATAAGACAGATGTCATCTCACAGGTACAAGGGTACAACATATACTTTGTAGAGCCATATATATCCCTCTTAATTTATATATATCCCTCTTAATATACTTTCCTGCTACTAATGAGAGATTTTTGGTTATCTGCTGGCATTGCCTGGTAAAAGACATCAATGTCAACTGTCAAGATAGTTCTTCCCCAACCAGTAACAGCTGATAACAGAACTGGGTCATGATCCTGAGCCCATAATGGGAAGAAACTCAATATAGGCAGTTTAAATGCTGCTGATGGTGACAGCATGCTCTGGAAGGACTCAGAAAAATGGAGAACCAACCCCTACAGACACTGAGACACCTAGATTCTTAACACTGCGAAGGATAAAAGATTAAAAAATTTTCCATTTGAAAGACTTGTTTGACAGATCTGCTTTCGCATACTATGTTCAAACTCTAAATTCTTCAGGCTTTAGTTAAATTTTCAAAGCTCAAACTCCGATTAAGGAAAACCTCATATTTTTGGATTTATTTGACTAGCTCAAGAGATGAAATATATGCATGAGAAAACATCCACTCATATGGGATAGATAAGAACCACTGGAAGCTTCTAAAACTTTCATTAAAATCATTTATGCCGAGAAACTCAAAACAAAAGTATGGCACATAAAACTCTGCTGAATCTTTCTAAAATGGACTGGTAACATTCTGGACTCAATGCAAATTCAAGAACATAGCATGGAGCTTCCCTTCTTCCTGAAATAGGTCCTTTCACAACTGCATAGCAACACTGTGCAATTGTCTTATGCATAAGTGGGGCTACATTCAGTCCTCTGTCTGTAAAGGGGAGACAGCTACTTACACAGCAACTCTAAACACTTCCACAGACACTGTTATGCTAAAAGATGACCATTTTTTAATTACAGTGGACAGAATTCTGTAGACAGGGAAGGTTAGATGTTGTCCTTACATGTATGTCAACTGTCTGAATTTGACCTACTACAGCAGTATTTACAGCCCAGGTAAGGAAAGCAAATGTTTGCACCTTCCAACATTTGATTGTCTCAATAGCAAGGTGATGGTGGCTTAAACAAGTGTATATGTATCACAGGCTTATCTGAGAGGCATAGTAGTGCTATGTCTAAGACAGTTTTGTGGTGGGTTTTTTTTGCATTTGTTTCTTTCCAAAGTATTTGGAAGATCAAAAGATATATCTGCCCCCACCGCAGATTTCTGAGCAAGATCTTTCACTTTTATTTGATTTGTTGGAGAAAGCATCCACTGTGGAATGGAGAAGAGAATCGCAAGGGAAAGGTAAAACTTGTGGGTTGGGATAAGGACAGTTTAATAGGATAGCAAAGGAAGAGGAAAATAACAACCACAATACTAATAAAAGAATATACAAACCGGGTGATAGACAATGCAATTTGCTCACCGCCCAGAACCCAATGCCTAGCCCATTCCCAAGCAGTGAATTCTCCTCCCCAGCCAGGCCTGCTCCCTTTATATACTGAGCATGACATCATATGGTATCAAATATCCCTTTGGCTAGTTTGGCTCAGCTATCCTGGCTGTGTCCCCTCCCAGCTTCTTTTGAAAATTAACTCTATCACAGCCTAAAACCAGGACATCATCCACCCCTTACTTTACACCTACGTCATGCCCAGTTCCTACACTATCCAATTAATCACCATCACTTTTCCTATCTTTGATACACACACACATATATATGTATATATAGATATCATTCTGTTAGTCTATGGGCCGTCCCTCTAAAATGTCTGTTGAGTTCATTGAAGCCATGACTTTGGGCTCCACCTGTTATAACAATCTTTAAGGGCAGGAGAGATGGTGTGTGGTGTTGGCTTGTTGCATGCTGCATTTGCTGCATTTGAAGCTCGCAGCTGGTGTATTTGATGTGGCCTGTGCCCACAGTCTGCAGGCTGAAGATGTCAATTTCAAGGAAGTTGCTGGGTGCTGGTTGCTAAAGGCAGTTCTAGTTCCATCATGACTGCACTTCTCTCGGTTTCATTAAAGTTCATCCTTCATTAATTTGGGTGATTCTTACTGTAATACCACTGATACAGCATATAGCAATTTTAGTAGGGATGACATACAATGGCAGGGTTATTTAGCAATTATCATCCTACAATTTAATTTATTGGCTATTCTCACCCAAAATCAAATCCCCTTGAGGGGACATCGGACACATCGGACTTGCCCATCCTTTTGCATCACCTACCAAGTGTGCCCAGGTCCTTGAGCAAAACCAATCCCACAGATGGCTTTGCCTTTGTTCAAAGCAGGGCTAACCCAGACTGTGTTCCATATATTCTTCATGCGCACCTCAGGCACTTTATCCCCTTCTACAGTACGTGGAAGTTTTAACTGGGCAGGGCCAGCTCGATTGGTAGACTCCCTAGTGTTAACTAGCCAGGTGGCCTTTGCTAAATGTGTATTCCAATGTTTGAAGGTCCCACCACCCATTGCTCTCAGTGTAGTCTTTAGCAGTCCATTGTATTGTTCAATTTTGCTGGAGGCTGGTGCATGACAGGGGATGTGATACACCAACTCAATGCCATGCTCTTTGGCCCGTGTGTCTAAGAGGTTGTTTTGGAAACGAGTACTGTTGTCTGACTCAGTTCTTTCTAGGGTGCTATGTCACCACAAGAATTGCTTTTCAAGGCCCAGGGTAGTGTTCTGGGCAGTGGCATGGAGCATAACATGGGTTATGTTTCTAGCCATCTGGTGGTTGCTTCCACCATTGTAAACACACGGTGCTTGCCTTGGTGGGTTTGTGGGAGTGTGATGTAATCAATCTGCGAGGATCCTCCATATTTGCATTTCAACCATCATCCTCCATACCACAGAGGCTTTACCCACTTGGCTTGCTTGATTGCAGCACATGTTACACATCCATGGATAACCTGTGAAATAGTGTCCATGGTCAAGTCCACCCCTTGATGACAAGTTTATCAATATCTTGCATCTGTGTGACTTGTTGGGAAGCAGCTCTGTGGAGAAGAACCTGGGAGTCCTGGTAGACAAGAAGTTATCCATGAGCCAGCAATGTGCCCTTGTGGCCAAGAAGACCAATGGTATCCTGGAGTGCATTAAGAGTGTGGCCAGCAGGTCAAGGGAGGTTATCCTCTCCCTCTACTCTGCCCTGGTGAGGTCACATCTAGAGTTTTGTGTTCAGTTCTCGGCTCCCCAGTTCAAGAAAGACAGGGAACTACTGGAGAGAGTCCAGCGGAGGGGTACAAGGATGACTAGGGGACTGGAGCATTTATCATATGAGGAAAGGTTGAGCGAGCTTGGTCTGTTTACCCCAGAGAAGAGAAGACTGAGAGGGGATCTTACCAATACTTATAAACATCTAAAGGGCGGATGTCAAGAGGATGGGCCAGACTCTTCTCAGTGGTGCCCAGCAACAGGACAAGGGGCAACAGGCACAAACTGGAGCACAGGAAGTTCCATCTGAACATGAGGCAAACCTTCTTCACTCTGAGGATGACAGCACTAGAACAGGCTGCCCAGAGAGGTTGTGGAGTCTCCTTCTCTGGAGATACTTGAAACTTGCCGGGATGTGATCTTGTGCAACCTGCTCTAGGTGATCCTGTGTTAGCAAGGGAGTTGGACCAGAGATCCCTTCCAACCTCTACTATTCCATGATTCTGTGGTCTCTTCCTTGATGGTCAGAGGTGTCATAGACCCACCAAGCTGTCAATAATTCATCCTTATATTGCCAGTTCAAATCCACCTGACCCACTTCAATCTTAGCAGCCTGATCCACCTGCTTAAAACCCAAAAAGTGAGAAGGATCACGAGGCCCCACTTTCATGGTCTGTATTCGTTACTCATTTCTTGTCAAAATGACTTAGAAGTCCCTTCAAGAGGACCATAAGTATGAATAGGCCTTCCACTCAGTCTGGGGAACTGCGCACTAGAAAGTGGAGTGGCAATTTTCCTGGAAGAATCCCCATTGGTGTTTGTTTTGCCTTGCAACTCATGTAGTCGTGCCTCTAGGGTCAAGATTTTTCAAGGTTTTCCTTCCCACTTCCTCATGTCCCCTCTGTGGTCATGCAGGTAAAACCACAGGGTGCCTCATGGTGTGTACCCTCTGTATCCTCTCTCTTGAGCAGATGAACGCATACTCCTACTTGCTGAAATACTGGTCTGTACAGGTGAGGAGTAGGACATATTCTTTTTGAGTTGCGGGACCTTCTGGGACAGTTTCTCCACAGCTGAGATGAGGGAGGAAGAGAGACTTTCTTCATATTGCTGGAGTTGGCCAGCTATTTCATCCACCATTGGTACCTTTTCGCTTTTCCAGTCCATTACCGCCAATGAGTTGGCATACAACACTGGTGTGCTCTGTACAAACTTCTGTCATGTGGGTTGGGTACATTGGACTTCATCAGGATCTGTGGGTAAGTGTGTCTTGTTCGGGTCATAATAAACCGTCTCCTGCACAGCTAATTCCCTCAGTTACTGGATACCTCTCTCCATGGTGGTCTGCTTGCCTGGACGGCAGCTGAAATCTTTTTGCATATTTTGCAGCTCACTCAGGGACAGGGATCAGGTGATAAGTTCTGNTTTTGCAGCTCACTCAGGGACAGGGATCAGGTGATAAGTTCTGCCTCTTCCTCCTGGTCTCATGATGGTCCTGGTTCATCAACAACACTTATTAGGCAAACTGATTTTTTTTTCTTTTTTTTTTGTGTGTGTGTGTGTGTGTGTGTATATGTCTTCTTCTGTATGGAGGTAACTCATACCAGCACAGGTTGGCTTTTTGGTTCAGCTGCACTGCCTGTCACCAGGGTTTGAGTAGCCACAGTGCCTGTTGCGCTGTTTTGCCTCTCTTCCCCCTGGGGGTGCTGCCTATTATCAAGCAGTGTTTGGTACGTAGTGGCCAGGGTCCAGCACAGGGTGGTAAGATGTACCTCTTTGGAATAGCCACAGCATTTTCCTTTCAAATCACTTCAAATCAATCCTATCACTTCATCAGGATCCTGTAGTTCCTCAGGAGTCAAGTTCCAAACTGTTGGAGGTGAGAAGTTCTCTAGATACCTGCCAGTGTTCTGCCACATGTCATGCCACCCATGACTGTTCAGCCTTGGGGCAGATCTCTGGGTGTTATTCTTGAAACAATTTTTTGTAATCCCAAACAAGACTTTAAACACGTTCAGGAGACCTAGCAATAGAAGCATGCTGGCTTGAACATCCCAAGGGTATTCAAAATTCTCGAAAGCTACTGTAACCAATCTGAAGGGAAAAGGGGAAATGAAAGAGTGGGAGACATTGTTCTCCTCTGTCTTGGGTGTGATTATTAATCAATTCTGCGAAATGTCATCTGAGGTATGGAGATGACAGCAATGCCACATACAAATACCAGCTTAAGCTCATGACCATTGATGTTATCATGTCATAAATTGATATTACACAGTACAGCAAAATAAGAATCCTGACCCCTCTCCCAGAGGTGATAAACAGCGTTGCAGGGAATACATACAGCAAGTAGGATTTGTGACCAGCGACTATTTACCTAATATAATAAATCCATATAACAACTTTGTTTTTACACACTCTGGTCAGATCTCTCATTATCTCAACCCTTCAAGCCCCACATTGGGTGCCAGAAAGGACTGTCATGGTTTAGCCCCAGACGGCAGCTAAACACTACGCAGCTGCTCACTCATCCCTTCTCCCACTGGTGGGATGGGGAGGAGAATTGGAAGAAAAAGGTAAAACTTGTGGTTTCGGATAAGGACAGTTTAATAGGACAGCAAAGGAAGACAAAAACAACAAGAGCAGTATTTAGAATATACAAAACGGGTGATAGACAATGCAATTTCTCACCTGACAACTGTACATTCAGACTGCACACTCAGACCATCCGGAAGCCATATTGCCCCTCTCTGTGATGCCCCTCGTCCTGGTTAGCCCCTATCCCCTTTTTTCAGCATGACATCATATGGTATTAAATATCCTTTTGGCTTGTTTGGGTTAGCTATCCTGGCTGTGTCCTGTCCCAGCTTCTTGTGAAAATTAACTCTATCTTAGCTGAAAACAAGGACAATGTAAAACACAGGAAGACTGCCACTTTATTTCCTACCAAAAGCTAAAGCTGGAAAACTTTTAATTGCATAAAATTAAGTTTAAAAACACTGGTTAAAATAGGAAGTTGAAGATAATTTTAATATTCTAAGAAAATATTTTTTTAATGTCTGGAATGATCTGTTGAATACTTAGGATACCCTAGAAATCACTTTTTCTTAATTCTAGCCCCTCTGATGATTTACTAATCAAGAGATCAACTGTAAGATGACAGAGGAAAAGACAGGCAAATGGAATGATTTGCGTTGGAAGGGACCTGAAAAGATCATCTAATACAGTGTTCCAGACACAGTCAGGGACATCTTTCACTACTGAATCACTTTGCTTAAAGCCCCATCCAACCTGACCTTGAACACTTCCAGGGATGGGGCATCCACAACTTCTCTGGACAACCAGTGTCTCAATGTAAAAAAGTTTCTTCCTTATATCTGATCTAACCTACCCTCTTTCAGTTTAAAACTGTGACACTGGTCCTGTCACTGCTGGCCTTGGTAAAAAGTCTTCTCTGTCTTGTAAGCCTCTTTATATATTGAAAGACTGCAAAAAGATCTTCCTAGAGGCTTCTCTTCTCTAGGCTGAACACCTATAACTCTCTCAGCCCTCTGATGATTTTCATGGCCCTTCTCTGGACTTGCTCCAACAGGTCCATGTCCTTCTTGTGCTGCAGGCACCAGAGCTGGACATGGTACTCCAGGTGTCATCTCGAGTGTGGAGTGGAGGAGGAGGATCACCTCCCTCAACCTGCTGGCCATTCTTCTGTTTATGCAGCCCAAGATATGGTTGGCTTTTTGGGCTGCAAGTGCATGTTGCTGCCTCATGTTCAATTTAACATCCACCAGTATCCCCAAGTCCTTCCCTGCAGGGCTGCTGAAAGGTACGTTCTTCTTCAGTTGTAATCCTGACGCTCATGAAAGATCTTTATACGAGCTCTTTAGTTAGTTAAAACTCACACATTTATGGTAAATTAATATTTTCATATTAAAAGTTGAAGATTTGGTTGCATGTCCAAAACTGTTTTTACTTAGTTTCACACTGAAGCTTGAGGAGCAACTTTTTTTTTTTTTTTTTTTTAATAGAACACATGGCAAACTCTCTAAGCTAATTGCTCTGGCCAAGTTGGTACACTTCCTCGCACTAGATAATCAAACAAATGATGAGTTCCACTTCACTTCCAAATTACTTACTGTAAAGACAATAATTAGCAGACAAATCCAAATTTAATGACCATTGCGGAAGACAAGAATTTAAGTGAAAATTCAAGAATGTGCAAGTACTGAAGAGATGAAAACAAAGGTACAAACAGAATTGTAGAAAAGCTGAAAATGATGGGAGAGAGAAGGGAGGATGATGTGCTCTCACTGCCCATGCAGTGCATACTTAAGCAGTCAGTTGTTTCCACAGGAGTAAATATCAGAATAAATTTAGGAATGCTATGTTCTAAATTGTTATGAATCTATGGGAGCCTCAGCAGAAACAATGACAATCTCTGAACCAGATTGTAAGACATGAAAGGAGGGAAAAGGAAGAGAACTGCTCCTTTATCCTGTTATATTACACTACATCTTTCAGAAAAACAAGAAAACAAAGATGGTAAACAACAACAAAAAAGAAAACGTTTTTAGAAGTGCTGAGCCACTGAATCAAGAAGGAAAATTTCTAGCTCTGTTTTAGCATTACATTTAGATTACTTAAGCGGCAATGTTTGTTTTTGTTTTGAATGGCAAAGTCTGTGCTGCGCTTATCTAATCAACTGGCTCTTCTCTTTGCTTCAGTCTCGGTGCTGTTACAATGCTGTATCTGAAAGTACCCTAGAAAACCTTCTGGTGGACTCCAGTACAAGGACCATGCCAAGGAGAAGACATATAATTACAAATAGAACACTACTAAACCAAACAATTATTTAAACTGTCCAGACACTTGTGATAAAATGTTAGTATAGTTCCCTTACTCTGGAAAAACACTGCTAGCCAAGATTTTAGCTCCTTATGGTGACTCAGGCAGCCTTTCTTGTTCACAAGACAGCCGCTAACGTGCAATGCTGGACATGATGGATGAGAAATCAAGTCTGATAATTCTCAGGTCTATTACAATATAGACTCAATTGTGCCATGAATTCTTAACACAATAATAAAGTTCCCCACAAATATGAGGCACTTAAGGCGCTGGCTGAAGCCCTTAGATAGATAGATTCTGGCTACCACCATGTTAAAACAGATACTCAGGTTATGTCTACACTGCAAGGTTAAAGAGGGTCTAAGGTATTTTTAAGGATACCAGTCTGATACCTCTTTCACAAGGTCAGCTGCGACCGCAGATATTTCTGGCTCTTCGAGAAGCTAGAAATATAATTGGATTCAAAGAGGAACAAGCAAAATTAGGTTCCTACACCATGACTGTCAGTAGCTGGAGGGTGGGAGGAAGCTGCTAAGAGGATAATCACACCATACAAAAAAATTCATATTTCACACCAGACTGACTTGAAACTGGGCTGACAAACTTCATACACAGCTCAGAATCAGTGTCCCTATTGCATCTGGGAGAGCTGAGCTGGGGCCACCTGCTCCTTCCCAAGTCATCCATGCTACAGGAAGAAGAATCCTGCAGTCATGAGCTTTCTGCTCATCAGTGCTCCAGAGCACTAGGCAAACCTAGACCTGAGAAGAAGCTTAGGTTCTGCTTAGCTGGCAGTAAAGATAAATCCCAAAGATACTATAAGTGTCTCCTCAACTAAAATACAGAGGCTACCCACCACTCTTCATGTGAAGTCTGTGGGATACAGGTTCTTGGTTAAAGTTACACACAAACTCAACCAGCATCTAACTACCACAGTAACAAAGCCTATATAAAAAAGAGGGATACTTTTAATCTTGATTTATCATGAGGAGAGGATATAATTGTGATAAAAGTAATATCCTTGTAACACAAGCATATAATCCCCCTGGAACGAGCTCACCTGGAATCCTTTCGGACTCTTGCTTTTTCAAAGGAAAATGTAGCTTGCCTGTTCAAATCATACAGCTGTGTTGTCGGCTCTGCAGATACACCTTCCTTGGCTCCTCTCCTCCTATCAGCAGAGACTTGAATCCTTGGAGCCACTTTAAATGGAGAAAGCTGAACAGAGTGCTCTCCTTGACTGCTAACAACATCCTGCAGCTTGTTCAATTGTATACACTTGCTCTGAAGTTCCTTGGTGAGTTCTGCTATGACCTTAGTCTGCATAGCCAGCTGTTCCTGAAGCTCAGCAACATGACTTTGACACTCTTGCAACTCTTGATCTTTTCTCTTCAGCTCCTTTTCCAGTTCAAGCACCCTGCTGCAAAGAACATCAGCTTGCCCATTGATCACACTGCTGCCTAGACCTGGGTCCTTCAAAAACTTATGGTTGCCAGCACAGCCAAGAGAAAGATTTGCTACATGTCTATTTGGCCACCTCAGATGCTTGGGTTTCACTGGTCCATTCCCCATTTTGTCCAGAGACCTAGTTGAGAAAATAAATTTGCTGTTTTATTTCATTCCCCAACAAGAAGGAAAAAAAAATAATTATTGAATAGTAAGTAATTAATTTAGTATTTAACTGGTAGATGAATTTGAGATATACAACTATAGTAAACAGCCGATTGCTTTCATCCTTTCCAGTCCTCAAAGTCAGAGAAGTAAAGGACAAAGAGAAGTAGGTATGTTGGTGGATGGAAAGCAACAAATCTGATGGCTACCACCTCTTTTTTGTGAATTGAAGAAAAGGTGTGTAAGCACCTGTCAGCCTAATGAAGACAAAACAAACAGCAGGAAGGAGAGAAGCTTGCACTGTACTGCTGAAGCAACAAAATTGTTAGAAGCAAAAAAAAAGTTGCGTCACTTCCCCCCTGAGGAATAATTATTGAGCACACAGACTAGTTTAAGCAGTAGGTTCTTATCTGCCTGGCATAAAGTATATATGATTATTAAGCATATGTGTTAATAATATTTTAAACCCCCCCAAAACTTTAAGGGTTATGACCGTAAAAGAACAGTCATACTGATCAGAACAGGGGTCAGGCTAGCTTGTAAACTGTCTCCAACCATGGCCATAAGGAGATGCCCAGGAAAGGGTATCAACAAGATGAGCATACATGCTGCTTTACTGAAATACTGTCTGAAATTTCAGATTTCCTGAGTCCTATATGCTTTATTTAATCCTCAATGGATCTCTAATCCTAGTACATGTCCCATTTCCCTTCTAAGCCCTGTAAATGTTGGATCTGCAGACCCTGGCAGGACCCTAGCAAGGAATTGCTTCTTGCATGAAGAACTACATCATTTTATTTGTGTTTTCCAGTACAAAACCAGAGATATCAAGATTAGGAAAAGCCACCTTCAGAAAGACTTGTCTCTGTTAATCTTTTCTACACTATTTTATAAATTTCTGTCCTACCTCTGCTGAATGTATGCCTGAATGAATTCTTTCCCAGAATGACAAGTCCTAGCTTACTCAGTCCTTCCTCATACAGACATCGCTTTAAAAGTTTGCCCAACCTTGCTATCTTTTGCTGATGACAAATTCAGAGCAGTACACAGTTAGACCTAATTTATTCCTACCAAGAGCAGGCAGCTGGCACTGTTTCTGCAGCTCTCTTAATCATTTAAAACTGGCTCACATTTGTTAGTGTAACAGCAGCTACTGCTGTCAAGGAACAATTACCTTTTATGGAGAATTACCTCTTCCCGTTGTCTACTCATGAAAAGTGACTGGGAAACAAAAAAAGGGTTCTGACTCCTGTCAGAACACTTACGCTCCAAGAACTTACTGCAACTAGCAGCCTTCAGTAGATTTGCGATGACCCACCTTCTTCCCTGGACACTATCTTTGGCATATTTTATTGTATCGTGTTAAGAGGAGTAAGGAAGAAGTGCCTGCTGCTTAGGTCAGACTGTATTAAATGCATAAGTTGGCAGGGGGAAAAAACTAGCATGTTGCTTTTGGGAGACTAGTGTTCAATCACTAACCCACGGTACCCCAGAATTAGTCTTGGAGAGCAAATCCCATCTGGGGGCCACAGCAGTGCCAGGTTACAGTTTGATTTAGTTCAAGCCTAAGGAGACCTCCACCAGGAGAGAAGGAATGAACTTAGGGCTGTATCGTCTGGGGCCTTAGCACCATATAGAACTTTTCTCAAAACCCCTGCTTGGGCTATTGATGAATCCTGTTCAATTGTATCCTGCTGTTGCAGAAGACCATGGCGCAGGAAATACCTACCTTAGATGAAACACAAAATTGTTTCCTTGGACTTTGATTTTTGTCTCATCAATAAGCTATTTTAGTAAGTTTTATGAAAGTACTGGTACACTAACCAGGTAATCATGCTGCTATTGTGATCAGTCATGAGTAGGCCCAAAGTAGCTATTGGTCTGCCTCATGAATGAAATACAACTTTTTCAGGTTGAACCCCAAATGATGTGTCTTAAGCCAATCTCTTTTACCATTTCCTTGGAACTGGGTAAGAACAGGCCCCCAAAAAGGTACATTTTATTGGAACTGGGTAAGAAAATACCCCTGACAAGGTACCCTGATCAGACAACAAGAAATAAAGTGGGAAGCTTCAGCAATATGCTTTTACTGGCTAGTATAACCATACTTTTAACAAATGCACAATTCTGTTCTGGTTTGCAGCCTTCAATCGGTTAGAATTGAAATACTTGACAAGGTAATTCACATTGCAAAACTAGTTTTCCTTAAAATGGTCTTTCTTCTCAACTCTGTCTTGCTTATTGTGACTTTGCATAATATTTTTTTTTTGTCCCAATTTCTTGGAAGCATTTTGACAGCTGGTGCTTCAGTTCAGTAATGGGGTAGTATGCCAGAAGTAAAGGTAAATCTGTACTGCACAGGAGAATTTAAACAAATTGCACATCAAGGTACCAAATCAAATAACTCTGAAGGGTGTTCTATGTGTCACTGCATGTGACTTAACCAAAAATCTTAACTCAGCATGCAACCATATTAAAAAACAAAACAACCAACCTAAACTAAATGTTACAATATAGAGAGTAAAAATGGAGATTACAGGAAATCTGTCATCACACACAACACAGTGGCAGCCTCTGCTACTAAATGCAGTGGCAGTCACCACATTTCAAAAAAAGGACATCACAGACATTTTTAAATTACCTTTATAAAGGGATAGTGTGACTGCCCCAGGGCACAGAAAAAAACTACTATTTAGATTGTATCCAGAAACAGAACAGGTTTACTGTATAAAGAGATGATGACTAAAGTTCATAATATAGCAACTGCACTAGAGTGAAAACATTAGGAACTTCTGTCTTCCCATTGTATATGTGCAATTAATCATCATTGTACAATGGAAAAAGCAGTTGGATCTGAAAGATCCCTGTTTCCACATGACACCCTTTATTGGCTACTACTATAGGAAATTCATGACCAAGTATATAACAGGAATCAAGAAAAGACTGACAGGTAATTCAGCACTACAGTAGTTATTTCTAACAGAAAACGTAAAATCTTATGCTGCCAAGGTCTGACCAATGTTTACCCATAAGTAATGAGAAAAAAAAATAATAGAGCATGCTCTATGTTTACTACAGGGCATCTCACATGCTCTTTCGAGGGGTGTCCCACTGGCAGAGACACGGCCAGGAACCGGGCAGACTCAAAACCCACCCAGGAGAGAAGAGTATGCTCCTGCCACCTGCCCACCTGGTGTGGGCTTCTCAAGGGATTCAGCGCAAGTCGGCGCTCCTCAGAAACAGGGTCCGTCCTAGGGCCGCGGGGTACCGGTGCTGCCGAGCCAGCACCACCGCCGAGACCACCGCCCCGCCGGAGCCCGGCGTCACTCCGGGGAGGCCGCAGCATCTCCAGGCTCTCCGGCCGTCGCGGCGTGGTCCCGGCCTCCCCTGATCCCCGCCCGCACCCGCCGGCGCCGCCCGGCACCTCCTCCTCGATCCCGGTCCCGCGGGGCTGCACTCACCTGCGCGCTTGGCTGGGCCCAAGGCCCCGGGACAGGACGGGGCCGGGCGACGGCAGGGACAGGCTGATGCTCCCGCGCTCGGTGCGGAGCCGGGCCGGGCGGAACCGCCGCCGCTCGCCTCGCTGGCTGCCAGTCACTGGAGGCCGGGAGGTGCGGTGAGGGAGGGAGAGGGAGCGGCCGCGGCGGTGCCCGTCCGTCCCTCCCTCGGCGGTGTGGGGGTTGCGGGGCCGTGCGGGGGCTGAGGGGGGCGCTGGGCTGTCCCCTACCCAGGGACAGGCAGGGGCTTGCAGGGCATGGGAAGCCGCCGGTGCGGCGTCGGCTCGGCAGGGAGGCAGATGCCCCGTCCCAGGCGGGCAGGGTCAGGACCCGCAGGGACAAGCCGGGCTCCTCAGCCCATACCACTTCACAGAGAGGTAAATGCAGAGCCCAGCTCGGGCCATGTTGACAAGTGTTTGTCCTGCTTGCTTTCCCCTGTCCTTTGGAGAGGTCCTGGTGTGACTATCGAGCACACAGCTGCGCTGCAGCAGAGATCCTGCAGCCCTTGTTCTCTGAAACTGATCCCCAGGAACCACTGCACAGCCCTTCTGCAAGGCACCTTCTCATGTCCCAGGATCTGTCCTCACTCAGGCTGGAGCACCACGGCTTGCCCCAGAATGGAGCACTGCACCCCAGCTGCAGCATATGCAGAAGTGTGTTCAGGATTGCTCTGAGGCTGTTACTGCAACTGATACATGAAACATGTCTCAATTTATTAAGAGCTCAATCTTTGCAACTCACTTTAAAAATCTTAGTGCAGGGCTGTTTCTTTGTGCACTTGAGAAGAAAGCAGAGGATAGTGCTAAGTATTACATCATCATTTGTTTGGGTTTTTTTTTTCCACAAAAATCTCAGTTTAACTCTTCTAGTCATGCCTTGTTATCCAGGTTTTCCTTACCAAAAATCTTAGTTGGTAATATCCTTAATGTGTGAATTGTTCACCTCTCAAGTTTCTGACTGTTGTTGGAATCTGTAGTAGTATCTCCAGTGGGTTTTTTAAAATGGAAGAATTTTCTAACAATGTACCTTACATGCCATGAACAGTACTAAAAAATATGTAACAAGTTAAATAAAAATTTACCCTTGACTTCAATGGGAATAGGACTTGTCCTTAAACCTGCATCAGCAATAGCTCAGTTGTAACACTTATTATCCAGGAGTTTAAATGAGAGGATATATCCACTGTAGTTGTGTACTTCCTGATTATTTGGCTGCTGGTGAGAAAATTTCTGAAGGCTCTTGGTAGGTGAACTGGGGGTACCCATTACTTTTCTCACTTTACCATCAAAGAGCAAGACCCCATACAGCCCTGGTGTACCATAATCAGGGAGCAGTCTGCAGACTCCTGGCTGCATTTCTTGTGGACCTTTGCAACAGGAAAAGAGGGTGCCAACAGAAAACCTCGTGCCCGAGGGAATCCTATGGATTTGCTGCTTCCCAGTGCAGTTCACTTTCAGAGCGGAAACAGTTGCTGGGACATGTTTTCTTATCACATGCTTATCTTATCACTATAACATTTGTGTTTCAAGGTATTGAGTAGTCAGTGAAATGTATGTGGCCAATATTTATTTATAATTTTGTCTTTTGTAATTGGGAACTCCAATTAGTAAAAGAATGCACAGCCCTTCTCAGGCTGGTCCTGTTAGAGTTTTGTGAGCTGCTTCATCCCAGCCGTAGGCAGCAATTGTGGAAGCCAAAGAACACTGAGGTCTGTTGAAGCCAAAGGACGATTCATAGGTAGCCAAACTAACATTAGTGCATGTGATGGAGTTGCCTGGAGTATTTCATAGATATGCATTTGTAGAGATTTTTCACTAGTGGGGTTGCCAGGAATTGCACATAGGAGGGATACCAGCAAAGACTGTAGAGGCTGCCTTTGGTATTTTTCCTCCAGTGCTAGCACTGTTGATCAGCAATTTTAAGTTTGTGAGCGGGACAAGAAAGAATTTGAGGTGAAGGTAAAGACGGTCTCAAAAGGAGACAGTAAGTGTAGAGGAGAAAATTGGAGACCCAGCGTCCTAGAGGTTACAGGTTGGGGTTAGACCAAGTCTGCTTGACAGCATCAGTAGGAGACTTGTGCACACAGCATAGGAACATTGATCTCACAGTGTTGTTGGTTGGGATTTTTTTTGTGTGTGTATTGGGTTTGTTTTTTTTTTCTGTTTGAGCAGGTTAGTGTGAGTGCACTATAGCCTGGGATTTGTGCTTAGATGCTGTACTGTGGCATGACCTGCTTATGGGTGACTCGCCTCCACTGAAAGTCACCAAGGAATATGCAGCTTTCTACGCCAGAACAAATGGAAACTGATGAAAAAGCTGGAGCTAGATATCAGCACCCCAGGCTGTTGGGTTCAGCAGTTCATAAAGTTCTGAGCCAGCATGAAGCTGCGGAAACTGAACAGAGCCTTTCGCAGATGTTGTTAGTGGAAAGTGGTTTACCAGGAGGTGGGTCCTTTCAGAAAAAACTGTTAGTACATTCATGGCTCAGAGATGTTTTCATGGAGAATGAAGGAGGAAGATTTAACTTAGCAGAGGGCTTGCTTTCCCTTCTGTATAGAAATGTCAACCAACCTCACTATTATGCTGTAGTACATCTAAATTAATTGTCTTCAACTTTGATGTGCTCACTGAGTGATCAGCTGTGCGACCTGCAGTGAGGAAGAGATCTCATCCTGGGTCAAAATTAGTGTCTTACCTCTGACTTAAGAGGCTGTGATTTCTTGAAAGGCAAGGCAGAAGTTAAGTGGAGGGCTGTACCCCACCCAAAGAGGCTCCTGGCTAACTGTGACAAGTAGTGATGCACAGGAATCAGCTGGGAGACCTGTTGTAGGAAGGTGAGAAGGCAAAAGGAATGGCCACCATGGGAAGTGTGGCTGTGTGGGGTGAACAGGGAAAAAAAAAGATTTCAGCCAGACCTGCAGGTGTCAGTGGTTCTTTGTAACGAAGCAGAGAGTGATCTAGCAGCCTCACAGTGGACCTAGAGGACTTTGAGAGCATGTACATAGCAAAGCAATTCACTGCTCCTGGCCACCCTGGGCATTCACAGAGCTCCTCTAAGCCACTCAAACACTCTTGAAGCCTTTACAGAGGTGTCCTGGTTTTGGCTAGGATAGAGTTAATTTTCACCAGAAGCTGGGAGGGGACATACCCAGGACAGCTGACCCAAACCAGCCTAAGGGGTATTTCATAATATGTGACCTCACACTCAGCATAAAAGGGGGCTAGTCGGGGAGGGGCGAGGCGGCTTCAGGATGGTCTGAGTGTGGGCTCAGTGTCTGGTCAGTCGTCGGGTGAGAAATTGCATTGTTTTATACATTCTGTTATAAGTACTGTTATTATTTTCCCCTTCTTTTGCTGTCCCAGTAAACTGTCCTTATCCCAACCCACAAGTTTAACCTTTTTCTTCCCATTCTCCTCCTCATTCTCCCAGGGGGGTGGGGGGTGAGCGAGTGGCCACATGGTGCTCAGCTGTGGCTGGGGCTGAACCATAAGAGACCGCCTGCAGACAGCCTGGAGAAGCAGAAGGCGCAGGAGGCATGCACCAGCAGGGCCAAAAAGCATTCCTATGCCTCCTCACAATAAAATGGAGAGGGAAAAGAAACCACTCTGAAACAATTCCACTCTTGCTTTCCGTTCTTTTCTGGACAGCATGTACTGAAAGAAAAAGCTTTACAATCATATTACACAAGCCCTATAGTCTGTAATTCCCACTGTCTTATCTGCAAACTGCAGGGGCAGCAATAAATCTACAAAGCATAACAGGGGTGTCCTGTTGTTAATCCTTTCCATTTGTATTGCTGTCTCTTAACAAGACAGGGATGAGACATTTATTACCATGAAGTATTGAGAAGCAGGAACTTCAAAAGATGGGGCTTTAGATTGTGCCTTGAACAAAATTGATGGCATTAAGTGTTGGGGTTTTTTTGTTGTAGGTAGGAATCAAACAGGTAGGGATTATACAATAATAATGCTACTGCTTCTTTCATGCTTTGAGAAATATTTCTATATTCTAAGAATTTTGCTCTGAATTTTGTGGCTAGCCTGTTGAATCAGTAGTCTAGAAATGCACTTCTACCTGAAACATGACATGCTCTCACTTGTCCATTGTAATCCCAGAAAGAGTGTTTTATTTGGGGTTGGTGCCTTCTTCCTCCCATATAAAAGGTTTTTTGCGGGAGTGGTGGTGTTTTTGTGTTGTTGGTTTATCTAGTACCTCAGGGCACTAACTGTTGTTAGAGTAGACCAATAATTAAAAAACACACACACACCCCCCCCCCCCCCCCCCCCCCCGTTGTTTAAAACTTAAAGCTCTGAGCTCTACTGATGTCAAGAAAAAAAAAAAGATTGTAAGGGTTAAACTTGTATGTACTGCATCATCACTGATTTCAGGGGCTGTCTGGCTTTGATGGTCCACCTCATTTACTTAAGCACAAAAACTTTGTCAAGTGAAACAGTCATATGAAGCTTAAGCTTTCCTGAGGTCATACCACACTCAAAAGTCCATTTTCATCTTGTTTGCTCTTTGCAAAGTTTGCTTTTGAAACAGAACTACTTGTCAGAGACCTGAGATCAGAATCACAGACAGCACAGCTGTTCTCTCTTCTTGGCTAGAAATAAAGGCAAACAAAAATCACATCCCCCACATTTGAAATAATAAAAGGTCTGGTACCTCACATGTGAATAGGGAGTGCAGGCACACTAATTATCAGCAGCTTTGGGTTATACTTTAATGTCTCTTATTCCTCGCTATGCTTTTGAAACCAGCGAATAGTCCAAATGGGCAATAGCAAGATTTGTAGTAAATAAAAACTGCAAGTTTTTATTTAGAAGCCCCAGTGCTGACTTTCAGCAAGGTTCCTCTAAGTAGACACCACTTGGCACCAGTGATTTATCACCACAGGTGATAAATCAAGACACCATCTCCCACACACTTAGAAGCCCTCAGGCTGCTGGGCTCCCCAGGGTATGTGCTGTGCCCATAGGTCCTGGCTATACTGTAGTTGCTCCACCAAAATCCATGAGCTGAAAGGAGGAGATGCACAAAGAGCAGCAAGAAAGCAAGCAAAAGGGAGACAACCTAATGCCTGGGTTCTTTCTCCACTTCAGTCATGTCAACCAAACATCCTTCAACCAAATTCAGCCAAGTGGGGCAAAAAAAAACATTAATTCTGTTACAGTGATAACTCTAAGCTGGAATACATAGGTAGGCCTGAAGTCCTGAAAAGGCAATTAACACTAATTATTAATCTGTCTTATAATAGCCTCCCACAAGCACTAGAGCATTTACAGTCTCACTTCTGCTCAGAGCTTTGTAAATATGCCCAAAGATTTATTTGTGTACAAAAATTCAAGAGAAATACCTGCTGACCAAAGTACCCTGCAGTCTATGCACCAGGACACACCAGCACTGGTGGGGACAAGAGGAAGGGCAGAAAAATAGAGTCCTTTGGCCATGGCCATCCAGCAGATCGGTGACAGTCCAGGTGAAGCACCCACGGTCTGACTGCCAGGACCCCCTCACAGTGCTACCACTGCACACACCGTGTCCTACCCCTCTCCTTGGTGAGAGATGTTGCTGCAGTCCCAGCTTGAGGCCAGGCTCACAGCAGCAGTTGTTCAGAGCACAGCAAGTACTGAGAGAGATCCTGCTTTTCTTTCTGACACTGTTTGCCAGAAAAATCCTCCTCTCTTGCCTTGTAGGAAAGGCAGCTTCTCATCCCCCTAAAAAGATCACCGGGCAAAGTTCACCACATTTCACCACCTCTCTTTATGATTAATCAACAGACTGAATGACACTAATGCATCTTGAGCAATCTCTTTCTAGGATATGATAATAAAGTTTATGGGATACAAAAAAGGGACTGTACAAGGGAAATGGCATTGCTTAATTCCCAAACAGAAACCAGTGATTCGATTACATGAAATAACAGATATTTACTTGCCGTCTTTTCCCCAAATAATAAATATTTGAATACTCCCTTATTCAGTGTTGGTTTACTCACCAGGCTAGCTTCTATTAGGCCACAACTTCCTCTAGCCAAGAATACTCTAGCCCTTGGAAATGAAAGCACAGAAAAGACATGTCTGGCAGCAGTTTGACAAGATTTCTGCACAGGAAAATTCTTGCCCCAGACCATCAGGTTTCACTACTCTCACTCAGTTTGGCTAATGTAGCATGAATACTGTGAGCTAGGGCAGTGCAAGATCCAGGAAAAAAGTGAATTGTAACAGAACTCCACCTGACATGGGACACTGAGCCCAAAGTCAGCTGCTGCTGGCCTCAGGTATGGACTGTGAATACTGGCAGCCTGCACAAAGCAACAGAGGGCACTGGTTGCCTGTGCTGGTATGTTAAAGAGCTTCTGTCTGGGCCATATGCAATTGTTGAAGCTGAAAATAGCACTATTAGTTCCCTGGAACAGCACCACTCCCTTTCAATCGGAAGCATTTATGTGTATGTATGTATGTATAATATGTGAGAGCCCTTTGAGCTGGCCTTCTACATACCAACTCTAGATTAGTTCCTACTTGCTGTCCTGCCCCACCACAGACGAAGATCTCAAAAGCAAGAAGGGAGGCAAGTTTTGTATATTCATGGCAGCAAGTCGGGCAAATTCAAAAGGCTTTTAGTGGGAAAAGGTACAGTAGCTATTTTAATCTGGTATTAGGATGCAATCAGGATTTAGAACACATGAAAAGGAACACTTTTTTTCTAGTTCAACTATCACATTCTGAAGCATCCTACTTTCACCGCTACTTTTTGCATGCATACCTCATCTAGTTTTGACCTGGGTCTCATTTTTACATGAACTCAAGTTCTCATGTGGGACTCTGTCAAGTTATGCATTTCAGACAAATGACTAATTAAAAAGTAACAAAAACAACAAAAGACTCATAGACCTCAACTGCCTGTGCAGTTGTTTAGACAAACTGAAGAAAGGCTCCAAGTTCTCATAGCTGATAGGAAAGCTGATCATCCAGCTGGGATTATGAGGGTTGGCAGAGCCCGTGGTGCTACTGCCCTGGGCTGTTTAGCTCACTGGGCAAGTTTTAGGTTCCTGTTAAACATCTGTCATCAACAAGGACACTGAACTAAAAATTCTCCTGCGGTGCTATGGAGAGATGGCATTTTCTATGTTCTTAATGTCCTTCAAGGGGCAAAAGTTACTAATTTATACATTGAAAAAATTTCAACATTGAAAATATTTTAATATGACTTTTGTGATACTTCAAAACTGTATTGTATTTGGCACTGGAAGGAAAAACAAAATGATAATTTAAACAGAAGATTAATATTATGGAAGAAATATTGTCTTGATAACTTCAACAAGGTCAAGATTTGACCCAGCACTTACAGTCTAAGCCAAAGCTTCCCAGGGGATTTGTGTCTTGCTAATGTTTTTCAGTTGTAGATATATTATAAATTTTAATGAAACTACAACACCAGAAGCTCTTTAACATGGACCCAGTTACAACTGCCTGTGCCATTTCTCCTATAGCAACCTGGAAGATACATCTTTATAACAATACAACTGTAACCTGTCTAAATGCACTGTGTGACCTTAACAATAGCAATCTAATTAAAATGCTACAAGAACATGTTCAAGGCAACTATTTAGCTGTTAGCTTTGGAACATGAGACATCATTACTCATGACCATTTACTGTGGCAGAGAACGTATCTTGATTCTACTGAACTTTCGAAGCAAAATCAGATTGACATCATACAGCAAAGTCACACTGAAGTGGATATAGAGACAATTAGCTACTCAGTTTCTGAATCCAGTGACCGTAGGGTCGCCACACGCCTCCCGCAGGTGACAAGTGGTTATGAGGTTTCCTAGGATCTGAATCAGTGAGATACTTCAGGCTGTAGACCATGTTAAGCGTAAGAACTGGCTCATTGAGGCTCCTAATAGGAACAGAGCCAGGAATCACACCACACACTACCATAGAAGCTGTTTGCTCCACATTACTTTCCCATTAATACCTTATAAAGACCTTGGGAACAGCTACTTCTTTTTTCTCTTCAGTAAGTACACAATGACTATCACTTCTCTATCTCAGAAAATATTCTGCAGTACACTCTTTCCTATTCAAATTTTTCATTCAGCTTTTCCACACTCCCTTGAGTGGCACACAGTCTCATTTGTGTTAACATTTCTAAGAAAATAGAAACAACCTATATGTAATTAGGTGGCTCAATACAGAGCAGAGAGACAATACACCATATATTGCCTGCCCTGAAGCATTTGTAAGCAACAGTAAAACAACACACAGTGCCTCAAGAATGCTAGTTTTATTTCCATGCTGTGAGAGGAGCATTCCTGAGATTCATAAAGGAAGCTGAAGAATATGCCAAAATGAAAAAGGTGGGAGGCAGATGAGCTGTGTGAGTGGATCTGCCCTCACTTGATTCAGCAAGATAATGGAGCACATGGTGCTCTGAACTTGGCATACAATGTCACATATGAAGCTTGGTGCCCTTATGTGGTTAATGTGACCAAGGCACTGCAGGATGGCACCTTAAAGAAAAAAATCCCAAGCTTAATAAGGCAGCATGGAAAGATAAAAATTAATTATAGGCACCAAAAGAAAGGGGAGCAAGGATTGATGGTAGGTCTTGCACATGACAAAGGAGCATTTGAGATGTCTGTGAGCAAGACAGAGGTATAGGGAAGCCAGAAGGTGTTCTGGTGCATAAGGAATATAACTGTATTACATCTGAAGAAAAGGTCAGCGGAATTTAGGGAGATTGCAGAGTTTCCTCAGACTGTAAGATCATAAATCTAAGCGTGTTGTGCAGGCACACATTTTTCTGTCTTTAATTACAGGTATAGTTCCTTCTATGGCTTCTTTATATGATATGTACTCACCCTGTCAGCTTTCTCTGCTGCAGGCTAGCTCATTTCCTTCGATCTAGCAAAACTGACTCTTGCGTGTGACCATGCATGGCTTTCCTCTGGTGTGAAAGTCCTCTGTTAGCCTAAAAGAAAAAAACAAACAGTAAAAAGTGAGAGGAATATAAGTTAAAATGTCTTGTTTGACCCAGGGGGATACACAGCCAGCTATCTGTGTCCTACAGGAGGTCACATAAGCAGAGATAACACAAACAGAAGAAAACACATTTTAATTGGAAATTTCTAAGTGACAAAGAGTGAGGGAATTGTCTGCTTCTTTAATTCATCAGACTTGACATCATTTCTTACAGCACTATAAATGGAAGAGTATTTAAGATTGGAATTAAATGACTTTTTATCTATCTCTTCAGGCTATTTATTTAGAAGATGTGATGTTAAACACATATATGTGTGTGCGCATGCACAAAAGCTCTGAGGTGGAGGTTAACTCCAGAACTAGAAGACCAGGGGAGCACAGTGCAAACATACCTGCACCAGCTATATCCCAGCCTGGGCACCACACTTTTGAAACTGCACAGGCCACACTTGCTGCATGGACCTGGCAAGGCTGTGTCAGTCCAGGTCTTTAGTGGCTTCCTATCCCACCACAGAACTTGAGCATCTCCAGGGCACCTCTCTCCTCTGTGCTCTGGCAATCTAACCAGACAAGACAGGCACTCACCTTTGAGCAACCAGGTTAAATAACCACAGCAGCGCTCCCTAACACTGATGCCAAATGTGTACCACCACCACATCCTACATCAACTGGAAAGGGAGGAATCTCACTTTTTCCTTCCACTCTCCAAAGAGAGTTCAGCATCCCTGGTGGTGGGAATATAGTCCTGGACTGTGAAATGAGAGCTCGACAAGAGCGGCCTGAGGATCATCCCTGCCTCAAGGATGTCCAGGCCTGACAATAAGCCCTTCCAGGTTACTTTGCACTTCCCCTCCCTGCCACTTTGGTCTCCTTTCTTTTTCCCCAATTGGTCTTCTCCTGGCTACATTTCATTTTTCTGTTCAGTGTGGACATCTAGTGGTTGAGCCGGTGATGGCAGCTAAACAAGGGAAGCTGAACAAGGGATGCAGGGTCATTTTTCTTACACCTTGGCCTAGTGGTAGGAAAACAAAACTCTGCTATGCAGCAAGGATCTATTTTCTTTTTTGTTCCCCCTCTACCTTGCCACTCATTTTCTACCCTCCTCAAGCCTCAGTGACTCACTGGTCCTGGGTGTTTAGAGGAAAGGGTGGGCTGCACACCCAACAGACTGCAGGTTGCTTCTGCAAATGCAAATGTGCCCAGAGCTGGAGAGGAGGCTGTTTCAGCCTGGAATTCGATCTACAGAGCAAGCAACACACCCCCAAGCAATGTCAGCTATATAGATGCTCCATATTGCAAAGAATGGCTTCAGTCAGTCCTGCCTGGTACAGATAACTGCATTTTACCCCTCCTTCTGACAGCCAGGAGCAGCTGGCAGCAGGCAACATTTCCAAACAGTGTGTGGACCACCTCCATCTGCTTGCCATTCCCTATCTCCTCTTCTTGGATACATTTTGTGTTTTGCAGTACAGGCTTCATTTCTTTCTAAATAAGAAAGGAGGGAGGGATATTTCTCCTTCCTGCAGGGTTACCATATTTATCACATCCTTGGTGGCTGCTGGCACCTCTACGGTCTGCAAAAATCTGTTGCTTGGGAAATCCCATCACTCCAGGTAAACCGAGGCACATCCAGCAAAGGACATCACAAGGAGGAAGATCAACTCCACTCTACAGGCAAAATGCAGACATATACTTTGCCCACTAAAAAGGAGCGGGAGGGGGAGAGGAACGCAGATAACAGAGTCAGAAAGAAGACACAAGGATAGATTATTATAATATTCCTTATCCTAGGAAAGCATTCAGGAAGACTGTATCAACAGAGTAATTCTTGAGTGCTCCAAGCAAAACCCATTAAATTGCCAATCAAGATGTCAATTACTCACTGTTTCTGTAGAAGGGCTACTCTCAAGCAACCTTTTTCTGTGACACTTACATGACCGACCTCCTAAGGAAATATTTTTAGAACCGCTTTATTAGAGGGCAACTGCCTTAGCACTGTGACATCAAATCAGGACGCGTCTCCTCTGCTGGGGATATTACTGTTCAATATCTTAAAGAAGGAGTCTGAGGAGCCTGAGGAAAGCGCCATAGAAAATGCCCTGCACAACTGCATATGAAACCATCTCAGCAAAACCATCCTGTTCCCTGTTAAAGAAATCATTAGTTTCAGTTCCAACCTTTGTAATCAAACCAGACTTGGGAATTCTCAAGACAGGCAAGATTGAATGCATATTCTCACTGCTGAGAGCTATTCATTATTTTGCTTCTTATAACATTGACAGGAGATCTGCAAAACTCTAGCAGATAAAACTCTCTTTTTCTTTAGAAAGAGCACAACAGTGCCAGCACCATGCAGAACTTCCTGAGGAGACGTGAGATGCTCCCCACACCTGAGGGACAAGTCAGCTTTCCTGACTTGTTTACTCCACCATTCCCACCTAATACAGCACTCATAGTGCCCCTCTGCAGCAAAACCCATGAGCAATGGGCAAACAGTAAATTTGCAATGGCAGAACTGGCTTAGAAACAATGTCATTTGTATGGATGCAGAAGAAAACAAATTGTCTGAAAAAAATGCAGAAGTAGATTTTTACCAGAGCTGACATGAACTTTCTGCTTTTCTTGGTTTTGGTTTGTTTTACAGCCATAGTCTGTTTAGAAAATGCAGGATAATTCAATGGTGTTCTCAGCTTCACCCTGTTTGAAAAGCAGTAAGGGGCACTAAGCATCTCATAGATTAATTTTGCAAATATCTCTACATCCTGCACTTGGCCCAGAAATGTGCTCTGAAATGGGTCTGACTGGTTGTATAACTATATATTTTTAAATTTTGCTCCTCTCCCCACATTTTTGATATACAGCATCAATGCTCAAATGTCGGAGTATCACAAAAAAATGGGGCTGAATTAGCACCTAGTCTTTTTTGCACATTTTTTTTTTGTGTTTCAGCTCCAAACTCTTTCTAGATGTAACTTCTCTTTTTCATTAAACATACTGTGTCAATGTCACAACAGATCATCCTGTGAGACTGAACATTAAATCCAAACTGATTTCAGTTAGTGATATCTAGATCACCTGCCACAAAGAACAAAAATCCACCCTGGGAAATAGGAACAAAATTATTGGACAGGGATGAAGCTGTGGTATCAGCTGTTCATAGCCCTTTGTTGAAACAAACAATCCTCTCCCAATATTCTTCTACATCAGCCTCTGGTCCCTCACTGTCAAAGTCCATTGAAAAGTCTTGCCCTTAACTTTAGTAAGCAGGGAAACAACTCAGGCTCTGCCTGTGTTTCTGTGCAGGCTCTGCTGAAGGGAGGCCTACAGAGGGAAAGGCAAAGACCATTTTCCATATACTTCATGGAAGAGAAGACTGGCGGCAGATCTCTCGCAGCTGTGCACAACACCTTTGTTGTTCCAAAAGCTCCTTGTAAATCTGTTGTTTAAATGTACCTGTTGCAATTACTTTTAATTTAGAGGACTTTGGGGACATCTCTGTACCTGATGCTTATTTATAAACATAAGGTAAGGTGGTTTGGCTTGGGTTTAATATGCTATGCAGACAAAGGGCTGAATTCTGAACCTGCAGCCACAACATAGCTCCTCCCACATAAGCCTCCTCAGAATCCCCTTTCCTGGAACATAATTGTATTTTGTAAATTAATGCCACAGACAGAAATAAGCAGGCCCTTCTGTACTATGACAGTGTTGATCATCTGGGTGAGGTATGAAAATGACAGATAATTTGAGTTCTGTTTTAGAATCAAGCTAGGATTGCCAAAGAAGGAGGAAATTAGGGGAAAGGTAATTTCAACAGGGGGAGACCGCAACCACAGAGTCATGGACCACCCACTCTAATTACACCACTGACTCAAAAGATAAAGGTGGAGAAAATAACTGAGCATGCGTTCTAGTTTGCATGTGAGACAAAGAAGTCTAAACCAATCATTTAATAGAATAACAATGCATATGTATTAGAAAGATGACTATGTTAATGTCTTATGTATAAATAACCACCAGTTTGGAGCTTTGGTGTACTGTCTTGGGACAGATACCCATATCTGCTCAAATATGCAATAAAATACCTCTGCTCTGTGTATATATTGGCATATTGCACCCTGGGTAAACAAACCAACCTCTAGTTTTGGGACAACAGCAGGGTTTTCTTGCTTGCTCCACAGCTCCTCTCTCAGCCCCCAGACTGAGAGGACTTTCCTTGGAACAATCATTACATGACAGCCGAGTTGTTCCACCTCTCACCCTGTCTGTTCCCAGCTGAGGACTTCTCTATCCCATGGAAGACACTCAGCTACTCCTCCTGCAGTGTGCCGGTCCCCTTGCCCCTTCAGCTGCAATATGGACTAAGTTAAAACGTGTTGGTAGAAGTTGAAGAATATGCAAATAAAGCAGTTGCTGGTTGCTGGATATGGGCACAATCTAAACACATTTCTTCCCGTGGACCTTCAACCTTCCTCATCCTCTCCCACCTGTATCTCCGTATTTGTTTCATTTATGTCTCAAGAGGGCACCCTTCGCCTGACTACAGTAAGTTTCCCATCCACAATCTGAAGGGCAAAAGCTGAAAAGAGGAACGTTGTTGAACTGAAACGGGCTTACAGGAAGAGGGGCACCAAAGGGAGAGCCACAGGGGAATAGCCAGTTGCACCTGCAGTGGCAGTGATCTCTCCTCGACTGGGAGTGATAAATATTTACTCTCCTCTGTATGATCCATGGAAAAGGACTCCTGCAATTTTAAAAACTGAATTCAAAAGAAGCAGACTGAAAATAAGGCATTAAACAAAACAACTGTATAACACTCTGCACTGAAATAGCTTTCTCAGTCATACCGAAGAAAGCAATTCTAACTGAAACGCAACCGTTCCTTTCTTCCCTTCATTGTTAACTGTTCAGACGTGCAAGCAACCCAGCTGCCAAAGCAATTTAAAACTATTTTGCCAGGTTATGTAAAGAGCACCATTTTGGCCATCAGCTGCTCAGCTTTCTCCCCTGCTGATGTGGTCCTAAGTTCTGGGTGAGAATTGGGCCTGAAATATTCTGTTTGCCACAAGTATGAGCCTGTAATAGCTCGTGGCCAGTGAAGGAGGTGACTTTGCCCTCTAGGTGGCTTAGGCCTCTAGTACCATTCAAGACATGCTGAAGGTTTCTAGCAGCCCCTTTCTGCAGTTCCTCTGGAAGGATTTGGGTCTCTGCTAGCTCCAGAGGCAAGACTACTGTTTGCAGGTGAAGATTATTTGATACCCCAGGGCATATGAACTCCTTTTCTGCCTGTTGGCATTTGAAATACACCCCTGGGGTGCTGACTTTAGCCATCACGGAACACTCAGTAGCTTCTCTTGACTGTATATTCATTGCTAGTAAAGAAAGTTTACATATCCAGCTCAGATGCCAGCACCTGCATCTAGACACCTTCATCTGTGAGCCAAATCCCACCCCTATATTGTAAAGAAAAGTTCTTTTAGACTGGCAGCCCACTGACATGAATGCAGCAATACCTCCTTCCTCTTACAGTGCTGTGAATTTTGATTGAAATCTGAAGAGCAGTCTCTCATCAGGTTTACCCCCTCACTAACATTCTTGCTAACACTTTTACCAACATTTACCTGTCAACACAGTACCATGGCTAACTGTTATGGATCAGTTCCTTATGCTGATGAGTGCTGAGCTCTTCCTATTACAGAATCGGAATCATAGAATATTAGGAGTTGGAAAGGACCTCTGGAGATCATCTAGTCCAACTCCTCTGCAGGATCACCTAGAGCAGGTTGCACAGGATCACATCCAGGAGGGTTTTGAGTATCTCCAGAGAAGGAGACTCCACAACCTCTCTGGGCAGCCTGTTCTAGTGCTGTCATCCTCAGAGTGAAGAAGGTTTTCCTCATGTTCAGATGGAACTTCCTGTGCTCCAGTTTGTGCCTGTTGCCCCTTGTCCTGTTGCTGGGCACCACTGAGAAGAGTCTGGCTCCATCCTCTTGACACTCACCTTTTAGGTATTTATAAGCATCAATAAGATCCCCTCTTAGTCTTCTCTTCTCCAGGATAAACAGACCCAGCTCTCTCAGCCTTTCCTCAAGAGAGATGCTCCAGTCCCCTAATCATCCTCGTAGCTGGATTCTCTCCAGTAGTTCCTTGTCTATTAACAGTGTGCACTGCCTTTCATACTACTCACAGGAAAAAAAGAAATTTCTGCCAGGCTAGTTTACTGAGTCCTTTACACTCTCAAGCATTTGAAGATGTATAGTTACAAACCTAAGTTGTTTTTTTTTTTCAGAATAAATTCCCAGACCAAAAACTTGGGGAGCAGAAACCTTTTTTGCGTAACTCCAGTTATTCTCATAAATTGTTCTAGTTCCCTCAGGTTACATTACTTTGCTCGTTTTCCCTTGGTTAGTTTTCTATCTTTTGGCCTCTGAGGCCAAACAGCTGCTTAAAACAAGCCAAGCCCCTGATATATTATTTTCATTCTAGCAAATGTATTCACAAATAATTACTGAAAACCAGCTAAATGTACAAGCATTACTCTTTGTAAGACATTAGCAACTAGTATTTTGCAAGACAGTTAGTAAAAAAAGAAGAGTTTTATTCTTTGAGAAGCAGCATTTAAATAATCCAACGAAATATGCTTCTATTATATAAATGGACTTACATAAATGCACGCTTTGCTTCTAAAAAAGGTGACTGACTGTTTCTTAAGTATAACAAGTATCTAACAGCACATCAACAAAAGGTGTACTGTGTCCTAAAACTCTGTATTCTAAAAGCAACCTTCTGGAATGAAAATATTTTATTTTGTATGGACTGTAAGGAAAATTTTGTCGGTTAAAAAAATTAATATGGTGATGCACTGTTCTCATACATTTACCTTCTTCCTTGAAACCTAATCTAATAATGACATACTGTCTGAATATTGGTCCAGAATATATTTTCATTATAGTCTGTGTGAAAACAGCTCAACATGTACTGCAGTTTCAAGTTTTCACTGACTGATAGCAGCAGGACAGATGTAGCTGTGAGGGAATGTATCTTTAGGGATTAGCCTCTCAGTTTATGTGGGGAAAATCTGCTCAGTGTGACCAAGAGGAGACAGAGCCGAGACAAAAAGTAAACACTGGTGCACTACAAAAGGATTGTTCTTTTCCAGTAGAAATACTGCAAGAAACCCACAAAGGGTCCTGCTGCACACAACTAGTACAAGGAAAGCCACCCAGAGTGACAGAAAAAATTCCCCAGAATGGAAGTCTTGGAAAATGAATGACATTTTTCCTATTATCCAAAAAAATTCTTTCTAGTGCTAGATTGAGTACCAGTTTCAGTTCTGTCAAGAACAGGCTGTCTAGGAAGGCTGGAAAAAAACCCAAAGATCAAAAAACATGTGGAGGTATGTGGATGGGTGAGAAAGTAAGGACTGGGAAGAGTTAACAGGATTCAACAATTCATGCCTTACATTCTTCCCAGCACCTGCAAGATAAGATAATTGGGGAATAATAAGTGCTGAGCCTGAGAAAGCAGAGGGAGTGCAGGTTTGTAAAGTAGCAGAAAATAGTAACCAATGAGCTTAATGAGAGGAGCGCATGGACAGGATCTATGTACCAATCATGGAATGATTGTCGGTGTGCAGACAGGTTAAAGAAAGTATGTAAGTACATGAAATAATATAATAAAGGTCTTTGATTCTCTCTCGATCGGAGTCCGTGTCGCTTTCCCTTCAGAGGTATAGATTCTTGGTCACTCTTTTAGAGATGACAGTTGTAAATAGGCTTTTGCACATTATTGCATGCCACTGACTACTCTTTTCATGATGATGCCATGAAGCTGTATCCAAGTAGGAGAAAAGGAAAATATATAGATGATAAGGACAGGTATTGTTCTTGTGGGCTTAACCAGACATCTGGACTCTTTTGAACAAGTTGATTCATATGGGTCCATAAGACCCACAACTTTTGTCTCTGCACCACAAGAAGAATGTGCACCACAAAGAAATAAGTAATGTTTGAGCCCTTTATATAGGAGACTTTGATGTTGCTTCTGTCCCATTAAGCACTGAGCATTTGTCAGCACTGAGCTCAGATTTTCAGTCCTGGCTGAACATTCAACTTGTAGAAGCAAGGAGTTCTTCTAACTCCTCATTTCAGAGAGCTCCACTTCAGGAGCTTGTTAACCATAGAAGAGTCAATCATTTTCTCTCTCATCTGCTACAGGCAGTTGTGAACAGCTGTTTCCAGTTCAACAGTCTGACAGTAGCTAAGGATGTTCAAAATTAAAGCTCAGCACAGTGGCTGCACCGAATGATGGAGTAGAGGGTATAGCACATGATGAGACTCATATAACTCTAACATCAAACATCAAGTTCATTAATGCCTACAGGAGCCTCTGGCTTGCCCAGGGCTAGGGAATTTGCATTCTCCTTTCAAGCACGACTCTCAGGCTCCTGCACCTGCTGCCCAGCTTCTGTGCCAAGGCAGCAGCCGCCTCCTCCACAGCAATCACTCTGGTATGTACTGCCTCTTCTTGGCAAGAAGCTGGCTCTCAAGACAACACACAGAGCTGGCAGTCTGGACAGAGGCTGCATAATGCTATCCCTTCTTTTATTTACAAAGGCTTCATTCCAAGTGCATAAATAACAAATCCATTTCCAAACCAGGCTAGTAGTCAAAGGTGTTACAGTGGAGGAGGGAAGGAGTGAAGTTATTGTTACAGGTAAGCTAACCTTTTGTACAACTCTCTGACTTTCCCTAGAACTAAAAATGTAAAAAAGCAGGTTAACTGCTTGCATCATGGAAATTCATTTATGTACCTTATTAACCTATCATCCTACTTCCAGATCATGTGGAAGAGGAATACACAATTTTCCCCAGCTTTTTATATACACTAAGTCGTTATAAGCCTCAACAAAGGGGGAAGGATGTAGAGGGGAAAATAGGAAAGACCTCACCTGATGAAAGCTTGGAGGTATGTCTGTGAACTGCAGAAGCAGCCTCTTTGTTTCAAAGACTTAGCCTCTTCTTTCTCCTTCACTCTAACTCAGTGAGTGGGAAAGGAGAGGAATCCTCCTCCACTGTCAGGGGTTGAGGCACTGGTGCTCATGGAATATGCAACTCAGTGACTTTCAGCACCTTGTATCAGCAAACAGCTGTAGTTAAGGACAGTATCACCAATGATGAAAGCTACTTCAGCATGTTCTTACAGAATTCAAAAATTGAATACTTGCCTGAAAAGGCATGGACATAAAAAACAGCTTACCTGAAAACTCAAGAGATCCAGTGCAACAAAGATATATTTATTCTTATTTCTTTTCTTTTTAAAATAACAGTGGCAGGTTAATTGTAAATATCTTTTTTTGCCAAGTACGTGCTTTTGCTTAGTAATTTTGCATCCAGGGTGATTTACAGCTACAGTTGCTTTTTTTGCCATCAGGTTCTTCCTAGGATAAATAGAATGACTAAGTATTCAGAGCTATTACAAACTTATTAGGAGTGTGTAACACACTGAACTACTTCACAGTCATAAACATAATCCATAAAGCAAACACACAGCAAGACTGTTTTCTTCACAGCTGCAGTTGAGAAGAAGCCTCATCTTTTTTTCTTTTTGGCATCTTGCTATTTCAAAGTGGATTGTGTTCTCCCTTGCCACCCTTTCAAAAAAAAGGCAATTATAAAAATGACTTAATAAAAATATACTTTCATATTTCAATGCAGTTTGTACACCAGTTTCTCAAAGACTATTCTAGAAAAGTCAGCTTGTTCAACCTAACATAAGAAGAAGGTCAAATATGGAAAATTAGAGTAACAAAACTGTATAGTAAAAAATAAGAATGTCTGTAGCATGTAGTGGTTAGTTGTAAATGACTGAAAGAAAGAAAGAAAGAAAGAAAGAAAGAAAGAAAGAAAGAAAGAAAGAAAGAAATCTCCCTGGAACTTATAAAATAGTCCAAACTACATTGCTACTATATTTTTGTAGCAGGTGTGTTTTCTACCACAGCCTTGATTTTTATTACTTTATATTTTTTTAATAACTTATAATGAGTTTGCCTACCAGCAGCCAACTCAAAAACATAATGGAAAAAGAAACAAAAAACCAGCCACCATTACAGTGGTGGGGAGAAACTCTTCCCAGAAGCCAATTTGTTGTATCCAGTCCTTTATCTTCTTAGCAATCCCAATCAGGCAAAGTTCCTGGCTATATTCAACTTATTAGGAATGGAAGCTCTTCAATGCAGACTTGGGTTTCACTGAAAGGAATGGAGATTTTTTTCTCCTCTGTAATCTACTATCAGCTCTGCAGAGTCCTTGTTAGCAGCAAGATGCAGCAAAAGGAAGGGGAAAAATATTCCATCCAGGTGTGAAATGATTCATAGGCAGCACCTGAGCTCTTCAAATGATTCTGTCAGCACCGTCTTCAATCAATACTTAAGCCTGAATCACAGCTGAGTGGGCTGTGATTTTATCCCGTCTTTCAGATGTGAGAAGCTGCCTGTTTGTTCTTGAGTTAACTTGCTTTATCTTTGCTGACATAGTATCACAACTGACTGCACATTTTTCATCACTCTGAATGCCACTCAGAGTACAGAAAGATAAACCAAGCCATGCCCCTTCATAATCTACATAATGTACCAACGGCAGGAACAGCAGCCATCTTGTGCACTAGACTCTTCCCAGAAGTGCTGACCTGAAAGGAAGATGGAAATGTCAATAAGTAAAGACAATCATTAGAACAATGTAAATGTTCTCAGATGACTTCAGAGTGCCTTGGATAAGGATCCTGTGAAACTGAGGTTTGTGTTATCACAGATTTTAAAGCTCAGAGTATTTGTCCATCTTGCCACCCTGTGTAATGCGGAGTGTCTGTGCACTTATGTTAGTAACTCTCCCTTTCTGTCCTCTCCTCAAAATAACTGTAATTAGTCAGATGGAATTGTTACATCTCCTTGTGATATCCCAGGAAAAACCAACACGGCCTGAAGGTCCTTAGAGTTGTCGTGTACAGTTGTCTCTCTGCGGTCCTGCAGAGTGGATCAGAAGAGCTGGGATGTTATATCCACGGGTACCTCTAGGTGTTAATGTACCAGCTGCCTGCAACAGTGACAAGAACACCTGACTAATGGCGATATCAGTAGTTTTTTGACTAAAGTGGAGGTATGGCTTGGGGTGAAAACACAGCCTATTCATACACCTGCTTAAATCTGTCTCCATCTATGCACCTGATTAGTTTTCTCTGCTGCCATGAATTCAACTTTAAAAAAAAAAAAAAAAGTTAATTGGCAAAGCATAAGCTAAAACAATGCCATAACGGTTCACGTATTCTTCCACAATTAGTAAAATTCAAGAGTTGATGAGGCTATGTTCAACCAGCAGTAGAAGAAAAGCCAAAAATAGGATTTTGCTTAAATTTTGTTTTCCCAGCCTGGACTCTAAATTGTTACCTGGTTTCATGAATGCATTTGCTCCAGAGCGATCTTTTTGAAAACTTCATTCCTGTCTGAAAGGCTAGGTGCATAAAGGGATGCAATAGGTGCAGAAATGTCTGCCTGGAAACCAGAGTGCTCTGTATAGTACTAGTGAGGAAGCAGAGATTTCACTGAAGTTTAAAAAGTACTTTTTCCTACACTGAATAACACAAGAAGTTAAGATACAAAATTACTTATTCTAATTCCCATCCCCTAAGGGAGAGAAGGCTCAACAGGATTTAAAGACTGACTGTTTTCTTTTTTCTAAGAGTCCCAGACTGGAGGGGGGGATTTACACCAATGCTGTGCCCCATCTGTTGAAACATGCAGTATGCAATTTGGTTTTAACTGTTTGATGCTTGCTCTGTATCCCATTCTCTTTATTTATTGATATGGGTAACCTCTGACACAAACCTTAGTGTTTTCCATCTGTTCTTTTCAACGTGATTTTCAGGACTTTCGCTCTCATAGGAAGCCAAGTAAAGTGCTGCAATTGGAAGCAAATACATTATATTAGGCCTACTGTCATTTTAAAATTTGCTCTCCCTGGAAAGTGGTCTGAAGTTAAAAGAAGCAGGCTTGTATAAGCCATCCCTCAGATTAGGGCTCCAGAATCCCATTAGGAAGTACAGCATTTCTTATAATTACATCTGGACAGCGCATGAGAACATAGACTACCCTGAGGCAGTAAAAAAAACACCAGTGAAAACTCAAAAGCACAAGAGTGGAAGAATACACTCAAAAGAAAAAACTGAGCCCAGGGAGATGGTGCTTCGTAAGCAACCAGCAAATTCCCCATTTTATTTCTCAAGCAGCACCCTTTAATGTAAAGCATCCTTAAAGACCATATAAATACACTTCAGATTATATTTACGGGGACCATATATGCAATCAATTCATTCCATTTCAGAGAAAAGGATGTCAATTCTCACAGACCATGTGCACTTAAAAAGAAAAAAAGAAATCTTATTTTCTCTCTCATTTGTAAGGGAGAAGCATTTTTTACTTGCCAGACAGAGATGTCTCAGGACAAAGTCTTTCTTTACTGTGAGGAAGCAACAACTTAACAGTAGCCAGTGACACCAGACCTGCAGAAAGTCCAGAGCTCCTTACCATCTTCGCTGAAGACTGGGACAGTGAGCAAATACTGCAGAATCTTCCGATCCCTTTCAAAAGGACACTCCACTTGCTTCCACATCATAAATTCACTGACTTGTTTTGCCAGTTCCCAAAATTTCTGTCAGAATAGAAGAGAAAACAGAAGTGCTATATATTGAACAGTACTATTTACCCTGAACATTTGTTAAAAAGAGAGAGATATTGGTTTCAAGTCCAAGGCTTGAATTCTCCCCAGCATTTAAGCTAGGTTTGAATGTGATCTGACTCAACAACTCAGCTTCTAACTTTTGCATTTCTGTTTCAAACTGGGATGACTGCCCACTCCTCCATCCTGGTAAAATTGTTATTTATGAATATAAATAGTAGAACATTATCTTCACTCAGTTTCTTTTCAAGGAGCTGATAACACTTCTTATGCTCATCTTTTCACTTTGATGATGCTCATGCTTTGTTTGTTTTGCAGTGAAATATTTAGCAATTTTCACCTCAAAAGTCTCTACATGCTTAATACTGACATTTCAAAATCCAGATGTTCCATTTTAGTTAGTTAATCCAAAATGCTCAATTTTCTTGCTGGAAATTTATGCCAAAAATAAACAATTCGCCAGTAGTGTGTTGATGTCATTCATTGATAAACTCTTTCAATTAAAGTTTAACATGCCTCAAGTGCACGTGGATTCCTTAAGTAAAAGGATATTCCAGATCATCACATAGTCTAGCTTTAGAACAGGCTAATTCAGGCCAATGACTACAAGTGAAATGTACTGAAGTGTTGTGTAAGTGGCCCAGGCTTCTTGAAAGCTGAAAGCACCGGAAAACAAGTCATTGGGTAATCCACACTGTCAGATGACAAGTGTGAAATGAAAGCACAGGCAGAACTACTGAAAGACAAGGAACTCAAAACTCCTTCACTGCTGCTCTATTACATGTTTCTTCAGAGACAATCTGTGACTTACATGTACAAAAATATTGCCTGCAGATCTTGACAAAAGATGAACTCACCTTTTACATGTGGAATTCAAAAAGAAACTCTAAAACACTAATTTGAATGATTTTGTCATTAAGTACAATAAATCTGTGAGTTGAAATGTTTAGATGACTGAGCACTAGGAAAAAATTCTGACTTTTTTCCCCACTAAAAAAACTGTGAATATCAAGAAGGTTTCTATAAACATTCCATCTTCAACAAAAACTGCTTTTTCCTGACTACCTCCCAGGTTCTGTGAGAAGTAACAGATACACTCAAATTCCAGTCTAATTTTGCTCTCCCAGAATCCAGTAGAAGCTGAACTATGATCTGCTTTGGTTTTCTGTTAAAGAGGCTGACCCTGTACCAGTACCCCACTCTACTTACTTCAAAATTGACATGACCATTTGGAAGATGATTGGCACAACTCTCATTGAGGAAGTAAATATCTTTGATCAAGAGGCTGAAGAAAGGGATTACAACCTAAGGAAAGAATAACATTCTCAGTCTGATCCTGAATTAAAGTATAATGCTCCACAGAGAAAAATACAAGGAAGTCAGGTGGTACAAAAGGTAAGCAAAATACCAAAGGACTAAGATCTGTATGATATCTCTCTCTTTCACTGCACGAAAAATTTTGCATTCACCACATTTCAAAATACATGATAGTTCTCTATAAAGTCCTCCCTTCAATGGTAAGTTAATCCCTGTAGTTTTATTTCCAGCTTTGTGCCAAACTGCTTGCATTACCTTGACCTCTTCTTGGTACGTAGCTACCTCAAGGTCACAATTAAAGTACCTGTTGGCACTCCACTGCTTGTCAACTGTGGCTACGAGGCATATTTAGAACAACCATATGCCTAACTCATTTCATTTCTATGTCATGTCCCTCTTGTTTTCACTTGCTCATTCTCCCTTGCAGATTCCAGAACATAAGAGCTGAGAGGTGTCTACTTCTCACATATAATTCCTGCAAGGTATCTCTTAGTGCAGCTCTCCCTCTTGATAGGGACTTGCTTGGTAAATGAGGGGAGATGCACATTAAAGCACAGCATGGAAAATTTGGGGCTAGCAGCATGAAATGGTGTTCAAACTACAGTTCCCTGAGCTCATGCAAGAAATTGAACCTTGGCACTTACTGGCTCAAAATGAAGGATTTCCTGCCAACTGAGCAAATCAAAGTATTTTTCATTGGAGAATGCTGGAACATTCTTACATTCTTAAAATGATTTTATTTTGATTTGCATCCTACAAAAATTTTCACAGCTACATATCCTTGCTGCAACTGGGGATAAAACAAATATCACTTATCACTATTTCCACGGAAGACTTGCTGCATCATTTCAATATCTGTAAGTTCTTTCTTTGCAGTCTTAAAACTCACTTTTCTCTGAAAAGAAGCATCTTACATTTAAACTTCTGGTACTTTGAATGATATGTGAACATATCCTTGGGACTCAGAAAAAAATCCCAATTTTTATTTTCAAGTGTATAACAACAATATAGACCAGCAGAGTGCACATGGATTTGCTTCATCCTGCCTGGTAGATTATTCTATGAGCACCAAGATCACGTTTATTTAACGGAGCATGAAGTCCTAATTTTATAAGTAGTTGATGAGCAACTGCTTCTAATGTGGGGAGCAGCTAGGAAGCTTTTTGGCTCCTTTCCACAAGAACTACAACTGAAATTCTACATTAATGTGTGACCAAATACAGTTTATTTCTCAAAAGCTAACTTACTCTAAAGGGTAAAAATATGACACCTCTATTAATGCATAGTTCACAGCTGCTCTTGAATCTGGAAGGTGGATTTTAACCCACTGTATTACACAAACAGCCGATTCATCTCACCATTTCCACTAAAAAACTCCAGAGTATACTTACAGCTTGTCTAAAGACTGTACATAGGAAGGTGACTCCACAGAATCCTGACAGAAGCTCTGTCTAGTTTTGAGTTTTAGAATAACTTTCCTGAGTAAATTTTAAAGCTTTTTCACCCAAAACCATAAACCACTTAAAATTGAGCACAGGTAGCTGCTATAAGAATAAATTACTAGCAGTCTTATTTTAGTCCTTAGCCTTTCCATCTGTATTACTGGTTTGCAAGATAAAGTTCTCCATCAAAAAAAAGAAATGAGCTAACGCAAAATACTTATTTTATTTAAATAATCAAAACAACCACTTAATGTTTCAGCTTTCGGTCAGCACCAAACTGAACTGGCAGCCCTAAGATGGTCATTTTCATTGAGCCACCTGGTTTCCTCAAATATTCCATTTACTTTCTTGGTAGCTTACAGGTAATATTTAGACATTCCCAGTAAAGAGGGATTCAGTTTTGAGGCTTTTTATCCTTTTTAAAAGCCCACCAGGGGTGTAGTTGCTGAGAATCAGAATCCCAAGATAAAAGCTTACCACACAACTTAACAAGCATGTTTCATTTTTGCCCACTGCCAAGTCATTTGTAAACATACCTTCTCTCTGTTGCTATGAGCTGTCAAGGATCTTTGAGCAGCTCCACGCAGAGCGGTTCGGTAATTACAAAAATTGCTAGAAGGGTCCATCTGATGCTACAAGGCAGGCAAAAATGTAAATAATGAGCCAGTATCATCACCACACACAATTCTTTTTTACTTGAGCAACTACTTTAAAAAGCAAGAAGTCTGTTGAGCAGCACCACAAATAGGGCCTTTTAGAGGTTGCAGTATCTCTTTATCCATTCATTCAACCAGAAAAGAACCTTGTTTTAAAAAAGTGTTCACTCAGCACAACAAGTGATCCAATACAAGTCAGAGACAGGAAAGCAAAGGCAGGCTTTATGGACCTACTTTCTCTCTCCACAAAGAGGGTAGCTCACCTTTAATTCAAAAGCCAAAATCACGAAACTAAGACAACAATGGGTCTTGCCACTAATATCCTGCTCTTCTTAGTATGCAGGTTCCTTGGAGCTGATTCAGTTGGAATAGATCAGACACCTAAAGCTGTTAGTGCCCCCACTTCATTGCTCCCAGACTGATTGCTACACCTCAATGACTAGGATGTCAGCATGGCTTACAAAGCACATCCTTAACCAGTGAAGTCCAGCCTGCATTATAAGGTTGAATGAAATAGGGCTGTTAATCTTAAGAGCAACTTCCTGAGTTGTGCGGCCACCCTTGACACAAGGAAGGCTACTTCCCACCCAAGGATGGGGCAAGGAAGTACGAGGTGGCTGCAGCCATCCAATTTTAATCTGTTGTCATAACACAAGTCAAATCTCCTGGTGATATTCATAAATATTTCATGCTCATGTCAAGTACAAAACATTACATTTTCTTTATCTTACTAATAAATAACCTGAATTATCCAATTGCCATTTACAGCAGGATAATTAACTTGTGGTAAATAATCTACTGGGTAAATCACAAACTCATACCCTGCTGCACCTACATGATCTCTGACAAAGGTCTCTACTACCTGAAGGTAACTGGCAATCAATTAGTTCAAGACAAATTTCTCTAAAAGGGCAAGGCAGCTGCCTTACAGCTCAACTTAACTTTCAAAGGCAGAACTGTATTAAGTCAATCCACACCATCCCTCACAAATACATCACCCTTTCAAGTGGTCACCTACATTTTCTTTTTAATAATTCTTAGGAGGTGGGTTTGGGAACTAAAAAAAAAGTTACTTCAATTTCCTTCTTGCAAATCAAAAGAGCACAAGTCAGCTGAACAATTCTTATTACATCTTCCAGAATTTCCATTACAAGAACAAACATGCTAAATTAAATCTGTCATAATGAAGCCAAATTCACATTTTAGAGCAGTTAAAAGTAAAATGCTATTAACAGCCCCATGTCCAAAGATTGGTCAAACTTACCTCAAGAATATCAAGTTTGGCTGTCTTCACTTTTGCCCAAGTTTTCTTTAACCGAGACACAGGACTCATGTTCATACCAGCTTCATATAAAAGAGAGTAATTGGAGTATTTTACAAAAAAAGTATCTTTCAAGTAGTTAAGGCTAGTAAGTATTTCTAAAGCAAAGGAGATATTAACAATAACATGTTATCAATAAATGTTTTCAACAGAGCTACTCAGAAATCAGACTCATCGTTTTCTTGAAATTCCGATGTTAAAAACAACTTTGGAAACAAAATCAACATCTCTTACAGAATGAAAGCTCTGAAAAAATGCTATGACATTATTTAATGTGCTTTTGATAAAACATGAATATACAGTAGAAAAACACAAATTAGTTTTCTCAAGACTATCTCTTACATTGCAAACTAGACATATCTATGAAGTTTTGACATTTCAAATTAAAAAAAAATCCAAGTATTTTCCTATCAGATGTAAAAAAGGTATGGAATTTTTAAATGACTAGGATATTTATGGTGTGATAGAAGCAATGGAAGACATCAAACCTCCATATTACAGGAAGAGTTTCTATTCCAATTTAGCACTAAAATTGGTTTAAAAAAGTGAGGATTTAGATCTCTAAACAGTTGCAATGAAAAGTTTATTTTTCTGTAATTTACACTACAGCAGTAAATAATTTCTTACACAACACTACAATAACGTTGAGCAATTCTCCTCCCAACTTCACACTGCTGAGTGTGCTAAGCAGCAGACTTTTGTATAAAGCACCATGCTTCCTTTATCTAGATTCAAACAGGGACAAAATATCTCAGGACACATACTTACAAATAATAGCCATTAAGGAGTTAAAGTTGCCAATGTTAAAACATTCCCGGGCCACATCAATGAAATATTCTATTACTCTTGCTCTGTGCTTCTTCTTCACAGGCTGTAAGAGATGCCATTAGAATGTTACGGTCACCAGGAAACAGAGCACTCTGACCCATCCCTGAAAGAAACAACCTCGTTAAAAGTCTTTTCCACATGCACCCCAACTTCACTCTACTAACAGTAGAGCAGAGAAGGGGGTCAGCACAGAGGAGAGAAAAAATGCCTCCATTCACAAGGGAGTTTCACAGGAGAGAAAGGCAGGCCAGACACACTCCTGTGCCAAGAAGGGCTAACCCAGCATAACATCACCACTGTGTCACATGAACAAGGCTGAGGCATGAGTATGATACTGAAAACACAGAACTTATTTCCTCTTCAGCCCTGCGCTGACTTCATCCACACGGGAAAAATACAGAGCTGAGAAAATGAAAAGTCAATGGGCACACTGAAGGGACATCAAACCTGAAAAAGCTTCACAGTTTTAGACTAGACTAAACAAAACCTTTCAGCAGAAAAAGTCCTTGCTCACCATACAGATTTCTGTTGCAACCAAGTAACTGAGCCTGTTAAACCATTCCACATAGGCTTCCAGATTCTGAGTGTTCTTTCGATCTCCATAGCAGCTCTACAGACAGAAGAAAAATAGCAACTCTGAGTGTAATTTTCATCTTTTCTCTAAGAGAGAGACCTTTTGGCTTTCCACCTTGCCATCCCCAAACACTGTCAACTAGGAATAACTCAATTACACGAAAGGAACAAAAAGCTTAGAGGGTGTCCTGGCTCTGGCTGGGATAATTTCCCAAGAAGCCAGGCCAGGTGAGCCAGGCTGGCGGGGGCTATTCCATACCAGGTGATGCCATGCTCACAATAAAAGGGGGCTAATTGGGGAGGGGTGGGCTGGGTGTCTGGTTGGTCCTTGGATTGATAAATTGTTTTCTGTTATCACTCATTGTGTATATCTGTTATCAGTACTGTTGTTAACTGTTTCCCTCTCCCTTGCTGTCCCAGTACACTGTCCTTACCGCAACCCACAAGGCTTTTGCCTGTGTCCGGTCTCCTCCCCACCATTCCGGGGGAGCGGTGAGTGAGCGGCCACATGGTG
>VXBL01007189.1:5751-24217 GCA_013400195.1 Aramus guarauna
CCGGGACCCTCGGCCGCCCCCCGGGAGTCCCGTGGCGGGGGTCCATCCCTCCCGGGAACGGTCCCCGGGCGGAGAGAGCCGCAGCGGCAGCACCTGGAAAAGGCTTTTATTGGTTTCAGTGACCCCTCGGCCAGCGCAGCCCCCTTGAAAGGGGGAGGACGCCCCAAAACCACCCATTTTCACATGGGACTGAGCCCTCTTGTGAAACACCTCGTGGCCTCCCCGGTGGGGGGTTTTGGGGAGCTGGCGCAGACCCCCAAGGCACCGAGACACCGATAAAGCAACCAGAATGCCGTTTATTGATCACTTAAATCCCTGCCTCCCACCAGCCCGGCTGGGCACCAGACCGAGCCGCGGCCGGATCTGAGCAGTACAGACACCGGAGGAGAAAGTACTGTAAAAAACAACAAAACAAATGCAAATAAATTAAGTTCCCAACAAGTAAACGTAACCAGGTTCTGAGGTGCCTGTCCACGGTACTTCAAAAAATAAAATAAAAGGGGGAGGGGGAAATAAGAAAAGGCCAAAAAAAGTACAAAAAAAAAAAAATACAGAACCAGAGTCACAAGTGTCTGAAAAGAAACACCAGTAACAGCAGAAAAAGCGGAGCCAAACAGCGGCAAACGAGGGTGGGACGGTGTCTCGGGGGGAGACACCCGGGGAGGTTCGAGCTGGGGGGGCGAGCGTGGGGATCCGTCCCCCCGGGGAGGAGCAGGGCTGGGGCATGCACGGAGAGAGGGGCTCGAGGGCTGCAGGGTGCTGTGGTGGGGGAAAGGCCGGTCCCCAGCCCCAAGTCATCCCCCCCCAAGCCCTCGGTGTGCGCCGGGGGCTCGGCTGCAGCTGGTTTGGCTCTGGGTGACATCGCCCAATTCAGGGGCTTCCCCCGGCCAAGCCCCTTCCCCAGCCTGCAGGAGGGGGGGAGCGGACCCCGCTGCTGCCGTGCTGCGTGGTCAGAGGCAAGGCTCGGGGAGACGGCGGCAGAGAGACGCCGCAGAGCGAGGAGGAAAATTGAGAGAGGAAGAGAAAGCCCAAGGAAGGATTCGGCCACGGGGTCAGTCCACAGCAAGAGCTGAGCTGGGCCTTCAGGTTTGGGCTGGACCAGGAGCCGGGCTTTGGGAGCCCGAGGAGTCTGAGGAGTCCGGCAGGACGCGTGCAGCGGTTGCTGCTTCTCTCCTTGAAAGACATCGAACGGGAAAGCTGATCTGCACGGGGTGAACGTGGAGGGGCCGCAGTGCGTGCTCACCGCTGGGCCAAGGGTTTGAGTAGTATTTACCAGAGGCGTTTAATCGTTTCAGCTAGGAAGCAAGAGGTTCGAGGGAACGGTGCCCTAAGAAAACCATGTCAGTGACCAGGGAACACCAGCAGTTTTGACCGGCTACGCCCGGTCTCCACCTCTGCGCCTTCCCCCTCCTCTCCCTCGTCAGCACGAAGTGTTTTCTCTTTGCAAGTCCTTAAATTTCTTCCACTCCGTGTGCAAATATCATCACCAGTCCCGGCTCTAGCACCATGTCCTCGCCCATGTGCTGGTTTTCGCAGGCCATCACCACCACGGCCTGCTTGCCGGGGATGCGCTTGGCCACATAGTTCTCGTAGTACCGCCGGTTCATCTGGCGGGTCTCCAGCGTGGCCAAGCCCTGCGGCCAGTTCCGCTCGTGGGCGTTCTCGATCAACTCATTGATGATGGACGTGGGGCAGCCGCTCTCCACCAGCGAACGCTTGATGACGGCCTGCAGCACCGCGTCCGGCGTGGAGATCATTCCACCCCACCGCGTCACCCGGGCCGGCTGCAGGGAGTTCACCCACCTGGTGACAGACAGAGGGACGAGCGGTCAGCACCGTCTGTTTTTGGTGGTTCCCACCGGAATCGAGGAGCCGGTCCGGCTCTGTGCTCGGGAGAGAAGCTGGAGGGGGAATGCCTCCGTTTGCCCACCCACCCCTCGCTTTTCATCCCCAGACGGGACCCAGCTGCAGCATTCGGCTCCGCCGTTCCCTCCCCAGCGGGAGGGGAAGAAAGGACGAGAGGAGAAGCCGCTTCCTCCGGCCTTTCTCACGAGGAGGAAGGAATCTGGCAGCTTCCTGCTTGTGGGCAGGATGCAGGTGGAAGAATAAAAATGGTCTGAACCCATTGTGCAAGGAGCTCACATGCTGCCCCCCCAGCACAAACACCCTGCAACCGCCCTCTCGTTTTTGGGAAATGTTTTCTTCTCAAACTGCGCCTTTGCCTCAGAAGGCACCTCACCCCCTCCCAAATCCGTCAGTGAAGCCAGCAGAGTCCCAGCTCCACTCGCGCCCCAACACGTCGCTCCCCAGCTCCTCCCCGATCGCCACGAGGACCAGCACTTACTCCAGGATCTCGTTGTATTCGATTGTCTCCTCCAGGTTCTGCAGGTTGGGGTTGACGCTGCGGATGGCGCGCATGTAGGCCTTCAGCAGCTGGATGTCCCGTTTCTACAACAGGCGGGACACAGCGGGGTTTGCAAAAAGGAGTCAGCACCCCGGCCGCACCCCACGGAAGCAGACCCCAGGAGTAACTCCTCCCTGCCTGTCGGCTGGGCAGCAGAGCCCCGGCTGCACTCAGCGTGGGCTGTTCTGCGGCTGCTTTCTTTATCCACAAAGTTTTTTTTTGGTTTTGGTGTCGAAGCAGGTGAGACGGACCCTTCCCCATGAGAGACCCTGCTGCGAGACAGCCCTCTCGCACGCACGGACCTACCTGCTCGGCCAGCTGATGCTTGTGCTCTGCCGAGGTCTTCTCCAGCTCGGCGATTCTCGTCTGCTGCTGCTGCACCACGGATCTTAAATGCTTGATGCAGTTGTGGTTTGGCAGCTCATCTTTGGGCATTTCCAAGCTGTGGAGCGTTATAAAAAAAGGTGGAGGCCCCACATTAGGGAAAGTTACACGCCAGAGCACTTGGCGTAAGCAGTCTCCAGAACAAATCCAGTCGTGGAGCCAAGGGAAGTCCAGCGCCATAACCTCCGACAGGCACAGGAACCCTGTTCCCTGCCGTGTCTCCAGGCCGAGCCAAATGGTCTCGGGGAGAGCTATGGGAACAAACCACCACCAGGTCAGCAGGCAATGGGGATTTTCCTCCTCCAGAGCGACCGGGGCTCAGAACCAGGGCCCCTGGCAGCCCATGGGCCTGATCCAGTCCCTGAGTGTCTCCAAGCCAACAGTCAAGTCACCATCTGGCTGGCTGGTTACAGCACGTGAGCGGGAAGGTATCGGCACCGTGAGCGCAAGTGCCAAGGCCACATCAGCCACCCACTGCTCCTGGCTCTCAGCAACACGTAGGAGGGAGCAGAGCTCACGTTGGAACTCGTCCCGGGGGGCTGGAAGGGCTCTGGGTGGATTCACAAAGGTTCCAGTACCCCGTTCCCAGCAGCCAACTGACACCAAAGCCCCAGCTTTGGTGCCCCAGGGAGCAAAGGGGTGCCAGGCACCAAACCCCGGGTTCTTTCCCTGAGGCTGTGGCCCCCGCCCTGCCCACCCTCTGTGGCAGAGCCCGCCATGGTCATCCTCACCCGCATCCCTGCTCGCAAGTCACCGGGCGCTTCGGATTGTGCTCGCAGTCATTGAGGTGAGACATCAGGTTGTCAAGTCGCACAACTGCCGTACAGCCGAAAACAGCGTTGTCGCAAGTGATCTGCAGCTTCGAGAGCATATTACGCATGATCCGTGGGACGGGGCGGAGGTGGGCAACCGTCACGACGCTGCGGTCCACGGGGCAAGTCTGCTGCTGGGAGAACCACTGGGTGATGCAGGCATTGCAGAAGGCGTGCTCGCAGTGAGGAGCCTGCGGAGGGGCAGAGAACAGCCAGGCGTTACTCTCACCCAGCGGGGAAGCATGTGCTGGCTCGCGTGTGGAGGACAACTGCTACCAGAGAAAGGCTCTTGCTCTTTGAGGGGCGCACAGCGGCTACGTGCTGCTTTGCAGGAGGAAAGCAAAGGGAAAGAGGCACCTCCATTACACGAGCAGGCACCATGCCCGCGCACGGGAATGCCACCAAAAGCCAGGCCTGTAAAGACCAGCACCTTCCACGACACCGCAAGAGGCACTGCTGCGGAGCCACCCACCCTTCCCTCGGAAAAGCAGGCGCCCGCCTCCATCCAGCCTTGGTTCCCAGTTGCGTGCCCAACCCCAACAAGGTGCTCTCTTCCCCCCAGACACGCGGTGTCCTGCGAGCGGGCGGGCTCCCCGGGACAGGGCACGGACCCCTCAGAGCAGCACTTTGGCTCTGCTCTCTCCTAGGTAATGCTGCCTCTTGGAAGGGCTGAGGGAGCAAGCCAGATCGGGATGCTAAATTTAAACATTTTCCAGGGCAGACTGGAACGTTACTTCACTGTATTTACACAGCTGGGCTCTGCTCTTACATTCAAGCTGCAGTTGAAGGAGTATAAGATTGGGAGGGGGGGACGGGACACACGCCAGGCCTTCAGCCAACACCGATCTTTCTTCCACGGAGCAGAAACCCAGAGTTACGGGAAGGTCAGACACATTCAGAGCTAAGTCTCACAAGCTGCTCCCTCAGCGCACGGCACCTTGCAGGCTGTCTTGTACCAGCCGACACGGGCAGCTGACAATTGCAGGACATACGCTGGATTAGGATTCACCCATTGAAGCTACAGGACCATCTTGGGAGTTTTAGTGGCATCACAGCTCAAGCCAACAGCCTGCGAGCCAGCGGGCAGCCGAGCCTGTGTCAGACAAGGCAGCACGTGCCAGGCTCTGGCACAGGGACGGCTGCTCCTCTCCCTCGTGTTTTCCTGAAGTCCTGCTCTCCGAGGCTCCGACCCCTCTGCTCCCCTTGTGGCATTTTTATCCTCCCGAGTCCACCCCCACCAAGATGCAGCGATCAGGATACCCCAGCATCACCAAACACAGACTGGAGATGTGACAGACAATAAACCAAACCAGATTCACTGGCCCCTGTGCACCCAGAACACAGGGACGGGCCCTGGGGAACCTCCATCCTCAGAGATACTCAGATCTTGGGGCTGGATACAGCTCTGAGCCCTCCGAGAGATCAGCAGGGGTGGCCCGGCTTTGACGATGCAGAGGGACCTCGCTGGGAGGGAGGAACAAGCAAACAGGGCTCAGGAATTTGCCCCTTTGGACCAAGGCCTGGCAGAGGGCTTGGCTTGGGTTACTAACTCGTGCTAGCTCCAGTTACGGCGGTGCTGGCAGGAGCTGGAGGGCTGGTACCCAGCAGAAAGGCTGTTAAACACGCTTGAGAAAAGCCTGGGAACAAGGGAGTTCATGATACCACGTTCTCAAAAACGAGATTTAAATAAACTTGTGACCTTCCCTCTGGTTTATGTGATGGCCTGTGATCAGGTTCCCATCTTGACAGGCTTTTTAAAAACCAAAGCTTGTTTTGACGTAGCAGGTTAGTGTAGCTGGAAGGTGCTAACACACGATTTTAACGACAATAGATCGCAGTTCCACACAGCCCCAGCCCACTAGCACAGGGGCACACAGCTCCCAGCCTCTCCGGCAGGCAGCTTACCAGCACAGCACAAATCACAGCTTTCGTGATGCACTTCGTTATTAAGCAATGAAACTGCAATAATTATGCACACATTTCAGATTATCTCAGTTTTATTTTAATCCGTTTTATTTCAAATGAAGCTGGATTTACCCAGAGGGTACTGAGCTACCAGCACATGGCCACAGCTCTGCCAGCACAGGAATGCAGACCCCAAAGGGAAAGCATCAGGGGGACAAAGTCCCATGGAGAAGCCAGCTCTGCTCAGCCCCCAGTGCTCCACTGGTGAGGGGCTATAAGCCCCCACTAACCTCTCCCCAAGTAACAGGGCTTCGCAGGAGACAGCGACACACAGAGCCCTTCCAGCGCCGAGAGGCACAGAGGGCTGGAGACTGCCTGCAGTAACAGAGCTCACAGGAAAGCCCCGTCCAACAGCCCTTCCGCTTGGCAGGACGCAGAGGGAGGAGTGGAAGCAGCAGCTCTCCGTGCACACCCTCCTTCCTCAGCGCCTGCACGAGCTGCAGAGTGAGCTACAGGATCCACCAAACCGCCCGGCTGTGCCGGGCCCTGGCAGAGCAGCGTGCCGGTACCAGGGCTGAGGTCTGTCCATCCTCCGAGCTACGTTTGGTGGCAGAGGAGCCGAGCCAGGCTCCCAACAGCAAGTAAAACACATCAGCTCTGTAGCAGGGAGGAAGCATGTGTGCAGGGAAGCAGCAGGGATCAACCAAGCACGAAGCCATAAGCAAGGGACAGATTTTAGCATAGCTGCTGCCTTGGGACACAGTCATGAGCTTTGGTACCAAGAGCTAAGAAGAGAGTAAGGAAAGGAAAGGTGAGGAAACCTGTCCCAGCAGAAGCTCTCTGCTTCCTCCCACCTCCTCGCTGACCCCAGGACATCTCCCAAACCCTGAATGTCATTTCCACCAGAGCTCATACAACTGCAGGCTGTTATCTCTGGTGCTGCTTCCTTACTCGTGCTGTTGCCTTAAACCATTAGTAGGAAAGTGAAGAATCCATTGAGCTCACCTAATGCACACGCTGTGTGTGGCGCTCATCATCTGATCAAGACATCTAGAAGTCTGGAGCTGCAATCGGAGGCTTTCAGTAGCCACAGTCAGTGCTCAGACGGAAACCTACCTGAACCGGCTCCTCCAGGACCCCGCTGCAGATGGGGCATATAAGGTCTTCATCAACATCCCCCTGAAAACGTGCTACATCATACCCCATTGCTCATCACCGATGCCAGAACCCTGCGGAGAGGAAGAGAAGAGTGGTTAGGAGCAGTTGAGCTTCCTGTGACAGCTGGACGGAGCAGGCCCCGGCCCTCCCGACAGCCTGGTTGCCGAATTTCTGCTCTGTCCTCCCAGTGTGGCCAGCCGGGGTAGCCCTGGGCACAGCTGGAGCTCACAGGCAGCGCCGTACAGAGGAGCGCGTGAGGGGGAAGCAGTCTCAGCCCCCTTTGTGTGTGCTGAACCGCTCCTCCGTTTTGACGCGCTGCTGGCATTGCCTCTCTCCCACGCACATTATTACTAATTCTGCTGCAATTTTTCTACTTGCTGGTTTGTTGGGGTTGGTTTTGCAGAGTCCTGTTTGGTTTGTAGAGGAGAGGACAGCACAGGGGCACCTGTAACGAGCAACCCCAGTCCCGCGGGCTGAGAGCGGTGGGATGCGTGTCAAGGACTGTTCCTGAGTGCAGCCATCGGCTGTGCAGGAGCCGGCTCCTTCCCTGGGGACCTCAGCTGGGTGCTCCAGCGCCTGGACGAGGGGTCCCCACGACTTGCCAGAGCCGTTTGGGCTCCTGCTTGCAGCACGGAAGGCGCGCAGCCCTGAGAGCAGCCCCACTGGCACCAGGTCCCCATCCGTCTCCGCCAAGGACGGCATTCTCAGGTAACTCTGTTCACCAACTTCTCACACTATCTGCCAGAGGCCGACCTTGAGCTCTGCCCCAGCACACGGGCAGTTACCAGTTCCTCCTTGCTTGTCCCTAAAGAGCCAGCTCTTCCTCTCCCTTTCTCACCAACATCAAAGTCTGTGATAAACCACCACACACATTCACACTGCACTTGACTTCAGATAAAGGAATCCCTACCCCCAACACAAACAGGCGCCAGGAGGGACGGGAGGTGTGCGAGGGCACGTGGACGCCATGTGAAACCACCATCCACGCAGTGAGAAAACCATGGCATGGCAGAACTTCCAGCTGCACAAACAGCGGGGGCAGCTACCTGCTCTGGAGGGTGGGTAGAACTCGCCGTGCTGCTGCTCCACAGCCAGATGCGGCCACCCAGCCATGGCCAGCCGTGCCGAGCTCCTGCACCTCGGCCGAGGTGCTTGCACAATGCCACGTTGCGGTTGAAAGAGCTTCGGCTCTAGACAGACGCAGCGAACAGAGCTGGATGCGGGCAGCACCGCGTCTGCTCAGCTAGAGCGGCGAGGGAGGAGAGAAGGTGACGGATGGTCAGAAAGGGAGGCTGCAGGTAACGCAATTGCTTCAGGGCTGGCCCTCGGGACCCTCCCCAAGTCAAAGGGCAGCAGGGAGGGACTTTAAATCAACCCGCTGGACACAGTGAAAGTCAGGGGATAGACAAAACAGCTCCACGTGCTGCTTTGCTTCCACAGAGCAGGCACAGACAAAAGACTCCTCGGATGGAGGCCGGGGTGGGGAAAGTCCCTGTGTCAGAGTTTGCAATTCAGATAACGAGATTAACGGCTGCAGGGAGAAACAGATCTCCCAGCAGCTAGGATCGGTTGCTCTCAAACCTTCAAGCCTTTGGACAGATGCTGCTCTCCACTGGGAGGGAATCCAAATTCCTTCCCATCCCTTTATGAGCCACTGGCACTGCAAGCCTCAACACCTCCAACACATTTACATCGGGTTCAAACCAGCTGGAAGGGCAAACACGGATGTGGAGGACCCAGCACAACAGCTCCCAGCTGCCAGCTGAGCCACAGCACCCACACAGCCTGCTAAGCCACCCCACCATCGAGGCGCTTCGCAGCTGGGACCGCTCTGACCTTCTCTGGTGCTCAGTGCTCGGGCACCGGTTCATGCCCCAGTGTCTCAGCGTGCCTCTGAATCCAGGAGCAGCTCCACAGCCAGCCTGCCCTCTCCTCCTGCTTGGGAGTCAGCCCCTGCTCTGCACGGGCGCTCGGGTATCCGGCACTGCTGCTCCACAGCCACACTCCCCAGCAACTCCGCCTTGTCTTTTGCTTCCAAATTCCAACATCATCCTTCCAACAAACAGCTGGGCAAGACACTAAACGTCTTCGCATCCACTCGGGAAAGAGCTGAGCGGAGGGCAAAACGCAAGCACCAAGAGCCAGCCTCGCCATCTGCCAAACAGAAGCCACATCAAAACTTCCGCCAGGAAAATTTCAGCACCTGCACGAGTCTGAGTGCCTCTGAATTCTCCTCGTTCCTCGACCCAGCTGTTTCCCCTTCTGCCAGAGATCGTCCGTGCGGCTCTGCCAGCACGCTGAAGCAAGGAGCACCCTGCTGCTATCGCGAAGCAGAAACAGGAGACCTGAAAGCATGTCCAAATGCTCGAGTGAGATGGAGCTGGCAACCCAATCTCCCTCCTGCCAGATCCAGAGGTGAATTAACGACCTGGCCCCGCAGGATACTGGATACGCTCATCCTTCCCTTGGCTCAGCAACCTGCAGGACGGCCCCAAAGAAGGTATCATATAGCTAATATGAGCAAGCCCTACTTGCGCAGTGCTACTCAGCAAGAGCGATGATTCACGGGCTGCAGGGATCCATCACGTGCTGAACCGAAGCACAAAGAGCTTAGAAAATACCTTTCCTGGAAGGGCTGGCAGAGGCGCTCAGACACCGGCGTGATGTTGAGCCAAACCATCTACAAGATGGGCAAGACACCGTACAGGGGAGGGAAGGCTGAACCCAGACAAACCCACTGTTGCAGGAAATTACTTCTGCAGTAAACAGCAACTGCCACCTATGATTATAATTGATTTAAGCGAATGAGATTCCCAATCCTGCCCTCTCCAAATACGCACGGCTTCCTGACCTCAGCACCGTCAGCCTCCCTAGGGCTGGGCAGGGAGAAGGGATAGATCACACAGATCAGAGGCCAGTCGCAGAACTGGGCTTCAGCCCAAATTACAGAGAAAAGCCAGGATAAGTCACTTCTTCCCCCCTTCCCTTGTCATCACGTTCCTGCCCTGCCTTTGTAGATTGTCATCTTCTTGGCCTGGGGACTTCAAGTGCCTGCACGAGACCTACATGGCAACAAGGGCTTGATGGTATCGGAGAGGATCAGCAATTAACAAGTCAAAAGCACTCTGACATTCCTACCCTTACCCAAAGCCTCCTCAGCATCCACCAGCGCAGACAAAGGTTCCTAACAAGCCCTCGGGGAAGCAGAGGAAAGAGGAAGGACAGGAGTCACTCCCCAGCTGGTTAGAGCAGCGAGGCGGGCCCCAAGCCTGTCACATCCCCACGAAGGGATCTCCCAGCTCCCCAGTTGCTACAGAGGGGTCAGCATCTCGTCCCAAGCCCCAACTTGCGCTGCTCTTCCGTCCTCCCCACAAACCCGCCGTTTAAATAGGCAAATACGACATCTACAAGTGAAGGCAGCCCGTCACCGTGACCTTCCCCTGCTCTGGTCACAGGACATTCATTCCTACGTACCCAATGCGCTGCAGTTTTGCTCCAAATCTTGGGGAAAAAGGGAGTACTTTCGGTTGTCTGGCATGAGCTTACCTCCGCCCTTCAAATGACAGCACACGGTCACAGCCAGCAAGGCTGGGGTTCTCCGACCAAAGTGTATCTGCCCGTCTGTCATGTCAGCAGCAACCGTACAGATAAGATTTCTGTGGTAATACCGTGCTGTCTGCCAGCACGATAACTGTTTCTGCCCCCAGAGGAAAATTCAATTGCTGAGAAATTTTTTTTTTCTGTTGACAAAAGGAAAATTAATGGCTTAAAAAAGCTCCCCCTCCTCCTTGGAAAAAAAAAAGTCTGCATGGGAGCCTGTGGATTTGTTCCACGGCCCCCAAAGCACATGTTCACATGTTCCCTCCTTTGTGCCACAATATGTTCAAGCCGCTGGATCCCAGACACTCTGGCTGAGCCAAGCTTTCTGCCAGCTCGACCGCTCCAGGCACAGTCTGTGGAACAAGCCAGCATCTACCGGCTCCGGAGGAGCTCTCCACTCCGCCAGCACAGGGAGGCTGACTCATCCGCAGCTCGCAGGGTTGCACTTCCATGCTCCTGCACACCCACGCAGCCAGCTCTCCTCAGTCAACCGCTGTTCCAGGCTTCGAGCACACCTGGAGAGGGCCTGGCCCTCCACAGCTTCGCTGGGGAAGCAGCATCTGCCACGAGATCTTACCAGCACTGTTGGCCGCAGGACGCGGGGCAGGAGCAGACACCTCCACCTGCGCCACGCAAGCAACGTGCCAGGCTGTCGGGAGACACTGACTCACTCCCAGGAGCTGACGAGTACGAGCAACACGAGCAAGGACCAGCGCAGCGGTAGACAACAGCGCTGGAAGGGAAGCGAGTTTCACCCAGGTAAATGACGTGCTGGCTACAGAACTCCCCCGGCCACCCAGAGCCCGAGGTTTGAAAGAGGCACCGACCCACCTCAACCCGCAGAGTGGTGCCAAGCCCACAGGGACGACTCCGCACTCACACTAGAGCTCCTGAGATAAGCCAACCTGGTCCATGGCAAATGATAAATGATAATAGTGAAAACAAAGCGATCGTGGGAGCAGAGCCAGCACCTACCTACTAAATACACGGCAAAGTAATACGCCTGGGAAAATCAAGCACAACGGTCAGTAAAGCCAAGGACGGGACAAAGAGCAGCGACCACCCCAGGGCCTTGTGTTCGGACACAGAGGTGTCCAGCTCCTCCCCGGGGACACCAGCCGCTGGCAGCGTCTGCCAGCTCCGCTGCCTGCCCTCCTTCGAGCAGCAGATCCGCACAGCCAGTCCCTCTTCTGAGCCAGTCTCTGGTGCCAGGTCACTAGAGAAGCCCATCCCTTCTTTGGAAATACAGAAGACCAGACAGAATCCCTTAAAAAATTAAAAACAAGCAAACAAAACAAATCAAACTTAATTAGCCTGTGCTGGAAGTCTCCAGTGTCAGGCTTTGCCTGGTTCTCAGGGAAAAAGAGACACTATTTTCTCATTATTTCCAATATAAGTGTTGTCAACAGATACCAGAGCTGCTTCGCAGCTGGGATAGCTCAGGAGAAACCTGTTCTGTGAGCAATGGTGTTTTTAATAATCTTTCCTAATTTCATCAGCTTTGCGAGCCAAAAGAAATAGAATTAAAACCCAAAAGCAAGGGGGAGGGGAGGAAAGGCAGAGAAAAAAAACATATGGATGCAAGAGGGGCTGTTCTGTAGCAGTTAGAGCCCAGCATGGGAGCCAGGACACCAGCGATCTTCTCGCTGGTTTGCACTGTGTGTGTTCTGGGGCACCAGGCTTTGTTGTCTCTGTTCCCCTGCTGTGAGTAAATACATCTCCGGGGGGCCGCACAGTTTCTGAAGCAGCCTTGCTGCCGCTGGAAAGTTTCCAGGGGGGGAAAAACCTGACCCAGAAGCTTAAAGAAGTCAAGTTTTGGAGCAATTGGCTCCCAACCTGCAGTCAGTTTAAGATGGCCTCTGCTCCCAGGAGTCACACCAAGGAAAGAGGCTGCCGGCACTGCCGGTGGGACAGCAGAAGATCTGGGACATCAGTCACCAAGCCCAGGCGACTACTCGCCTGCCCTCCTGCCAGCGCCGCTCGCTGTGGCTCACGACATCCCCCGGCATCTGAAGTCCGTGCATCGTAGAGCGCGGCGCAGTCAGTGGCTGTGACAAACAAGCCACGTTGTTGAGAGAAATGCCCGGCACAGGGCCGCCCTGCTCTGGGTTAGGGCCACCCGGAGCCGTGGGGTGCTGGGGACCCATCGGCCAGTGCTGGCAACAGCCTCCAGTGCCACACAAGGAAGGGAGGGCTGAAACTGAAGATTAACAAGAACAATATTGAATCCGAACATGCAGCATAATCTGAAGCTGGCTAAAAGTCCCTCTGCCTGACCTAGTTGTCCAGCGACCCAGTTTCCAAACCACGCAGCACAGCGGGACGGACACAAGCCCGGTGCATGCTGTGCGCTCCTGGCTGGACCAACTTCCCTACGCTGCCGGGCCTGGCAGGGAACCAAAGCGGGCAGACGGGCTGAGCAGAAATCCAAACTTTGCCCTAATCTGGAACTACGAGCTCTCTGCTCAGATACAGGCCCCACGAGGATTTAATGGCAAGGAAGAGCTGGCACAATGTACATCCCATAACTTCACCCCACAGCCCTGGCCAGACCGTTTCAAGCGACTGCATTTATAGCCTTGACTCCTGCCAGACCCTCCTGGTCCTTCTCCTCATTACCTTGACATTTCCAGCACAAAATTACACCCTGCGCCCACCTGTGTTACGCGCTGCTTGACAGAGCGGATCTGATTTCAAACGTCAGCGCCGGAACCGAGCGGGGTCCAGAGTCCGCCCGGCACAGGCGATCCCTGGCTCAGCCCCACACGGAGCCTCTTGCTCGGCACTGCCGGTGAGGTCTGGAGGGGCAACTCAGCGACCGCAGGATCAGATTCGTGGCATCGCTCTGCTTGCTCCTTTGCTTCTTCCCATTTTGTTGGCATCCGGCTTGCCTGCACGTGTGGAATAAGCCTGCATAGTTTAGTGGTTTTCCCAGGAATTTCTGTGTGCATGTGACATCTACGGGCCACGAGGTTAAAAACCACTGGTGCAGAGGAGAGTGCTGGTCGCTTCACCCACCTGACTTCAACCTTGCCGTCAGGAGTAAGTGGTGAAGAGCAGCAGATAGAACAAACCTGTTCTGCCTGCACACACACACCAACCCAGGAACCACCAGCGCTTGGCCTGGGCATCGTTAACCACCTCACTAATGACACCACCGAGCAGCAGAGCTCCCTCCCCAGCAAAAAAATTGATCAAGCAGCCCCAGTCCAAAGGTGACTCTCTAACTTCTCTTCAGCGTTAATACCCAGGACCTCTAATTGCTGTTGCAGGAAGCAGACAGCAATTTGCAGTAATTTACTCCCTGCTCGCAGGAAAAGCCAGCGAAGCAACCCTGACAGCAGCTCCAGTTTCGGGGAAGAGCCCGGCAAGCCTTCATGCTCCGCGATACAGCGGTGTTCCTGTAGCGCTGCTTGCTCTGCGGCATGGCTTGTTAAACCCCACACACGGACGGGTACCGCAGCAGAGCCGCGCTCCAGGCTCGATGGGAACGACGACACCGAGGAGTTGGGTTTGATCGATTAACCCAACGCTAACTAGTATCTCGATTCTCGCTTACTAATCCTTCAAAGGGTTACCACCCGCTTCAACGTGATTGCTGAGGTAATGTACCTGGTTTGGAACTATGGTGACATGAGTTAATTTGTTCCTTCTCCACAAGTGTTTCCTTCAGCAGGAACAAAACCCAACAGGCTCGACAAGCTTGCTGCAGCCCCTCCCACACCCGAAATAATCGATATCCCCCACGCCTAAAACTTTTCCCAGGTGGAGGTGTTTCTTCAAAGTGTTTTAACCAGTTAGCAGGGACTTCAGGAATGACTGACTCTAATCCACAAAGTTTTCGTACATACTATTTTGATTCAAGAGGCCACAGGCAAAACACTTAAAAATATTACTCATTATTTGCTAATTAAAGCCAACAGCATTAAGAATACAAATCTGACAGCTCTTGCCGTAAAGATTTTTCCTCCAGTGCCGATCTCCTGTTTGACATTAGCTCACTTCCAGAGAGCAAAACATCCCGAAGAGAAAAATTAAAATAAAAATCCTTTTTTCTAAAAAGCCTTTCACAAATCAAAGAAGCTTTTGCCCAAGTACACAGAGGCAAAACAAGATCAAAAGGAAAGCAGGGTTAAACAATCGTTCTCGGTTGTATAATAGGAGGAAAACACATCAATCGTGAGGCCCTGCCCATGTTCAAGATCCCGTTTCGGTAGCTGGTGGAAGGACAAACAACACGTTGACGAGCTCCTATTGCTTAACCCCTGCAGAATCAGGCTAGAGGGCTTTGCCACCCAGCAAGGCCGTTCCTTAGGGTGGGAAGCTCTTCCAGGATCACTAAAGCCTGGCTTATAGTCCTGGGAACACCTACAGGCATCATGCCTCGTGCTGGCAGGGCCTCAACATCCCACGACATGAAACGACGCTACCGCTACCAAAAAAGCGCAGCCAGCCTCTCCCGGCTGGGACCCAACAAACCCATCCTGTTTTCTGTACTTTTAATGCGGCGAAAGAGGCTGGAGGCAGAACAGCTTGCTGTGGAAATCAGCCACCTTGAGACAGGAAAGCAAAAAAAAAATAAATCTTTGGGAAGTTCCTCGAGGCAACAGCTGAAAGCGGAGCAGAAGCAACACCCGCGGACCGGATCAAACCCCTGCTCCACTCCAGCCACCCTAACTTCAGCCTGTGAGGAACACAGCAAGATCTCCCGGGTTGACAAGATCCTACGGCCCTACAAAATGCATAATCAAGAATCAGAAATGACTGCAAGCCTCTGCTTCGCAACTGAAAGTGGCTCGGGGAAGGCAGTTTGCTGCTGCGGGTTGCTAAGCCGTGGCAATGACTTCTGGGGGGGAAAAAATAAAAATCACACGTTGTTTCAGAACATCAAGGTCCTGCTCTTTATTAAGATGTTCTGACAGGGTGGCCTGACCCGGAGCTGCTGAGCCACCCACCCAATTCCTGCCATTGCCCTTCTGTACTTTTTTCAGATCAAGCCCTTCTAAAGCTCAGGAATTCAATCTACGGCACTGTCAAGGGGCTTTGTTGCCTCAGATGGGGCAGAAATAATATGCCAAACCCCACAGATCTACAATGCCATGGGGATGACTGGGAGAACACTCCAAGGTCAGCACCGCTTTCGTCTCGGGGAAGCAAACCTCACGGCAGATTTCCACAGGACGGCATTATATTCCTCCAAAAATATTTCAACAGGAGGGGGACGCTCTCCCTTACAGGGCTACACCCACCTCCTGGCAGAGGCTGCAGTACCGCAGCCGCAGAGCTGGGGTGAGAGCCTGCCCGTGAACTCTGCGGCACACGAGGGCTGTCACCGATCGCCCCCCGCGGCACACGAGGGCTGTCACCGATCGCCCTCAGAACGGGGGACACGCTTGGTCTGTGCATCACAAACAGAACCGCAGCCTCCTGAGCCCTGGGCTCCTCTGCCCCAGGTTAATTAGGCGGGAAATGGTCGAGACGCAAGCAGAAACAGATATTTCGGGTTTTGTTCCTTCTGCTACGAGCTCAGAATGTTCTTCCCACTTGCTGCATTCCAACACTGCGAAGTGTCTTCACTTTGCTTCAGCTCTGCCTGCAGCAGCTCCTGCCTCCCAGGAACTGGGGTCCTGGCACTTGGGGTACGAGCTCCCATTAAAAACTCCTCAAACCCCCAGCTGCTCTCCCCGGCTGTCACCTGAGCTCTGACACATCCCGCAAACCCCAGAGCTCCCGGAGGAATGCGGCGCAGCACGCTGTCGCAGCCCGCAGCATGTCTACAGGCAGATACAGCAAGAGCAGAGGAAGAAGTTGCCGCCGACAGCCCAGAGGCAGGAACCCAGCCCCAGCCTAATTCTGGGGGGCTGCCCTTCCTCATCCGCGGCGGCAGAGACACCGGCAGGCTCTGACCGGGACGGGGCCTCGCGTACGTGCTGGGCCCTGCACCCACGAGAAGTGTTTGTTTTTTTTTCCTGGGGAGCGTTCATAGCTAGGAATAAGGCAGAGAAGGCTGTGAGGGTCTGCGTGGCGGATTTCCCTTCGGAAGATAAGCAGAACAAACCACTTGTTAACAGCTGGGGCCATGCTGGAATTACAGAGCGCAGCTTTACCCAGCTCTGCCAAGCCTTTTATCTTCTGCTCTGTCTCTTACAGTGTCAAGACACCAAGAAAATGAAAAACTTAAATCTGAAGTTAAGCTAGTTTATATTTGGGGTTTTTCCCCACCCCCTGAAGCAGCAGATGTAAGTCACAGCCTGCAAAATGTCTGACTACGCACGTTCGGTTACAAAAAGCACCCCACATCACTGCTCCACCCGTCCCCTGTCCCCTCCTGACTCTAACTGCTCCGCCAGAAGTGGAAGCGACGCCTCGTCCCAAAGGAAACCACGCCGGGCTGTTCATTCGAACAGGGGCAGACGTGCTGTTCCGGTACCTGCCACGGAAAGGCGGACGGACCCCCGGCAGGCAGGAGGACACCCGGGAGCCACCGCCTCCACCAGTGGCACCCAGGAGGTCCCAGCTCCTCGAACAGGAGAAGGGGGTTCCCAGAGCCCCGAGACAGCTCAGCACCCCGTCAAGTCTTCACGCTCCCGCTCAGACCCACCTTCTACTACCAGCACTGCCACAGACCGGCTGCCACATGGAAACCGTAACACGAGAAGACTGAAGAGCTTTTTGCCTTCGGTCTAAAGCACTTGGATGCGAGGGATCTCGTTAGGCTCAGTGAATAATCCCATCCTCGCAGCAGAACAGCACGGATCCTATTCAGAGAGGAGCGCTTCCTGTTTTCTGCTGCGAGGAGCCCACACAAGCTGCGAAGCCCCAGCAGTTGGCCAGTCACCAAACAGACTGATCAGCGAGAAAACGCAGGCAGAGACCGCCTGAGCGGCACAGCTCACGGCTCGCTTTTACCTTTAGCTCTGTTTGAAGTTCGCTTCGCATCGCCTCCAGCTGTCTCCGCAGCCTTTTTGCGATGCCTTTCCAGAACTCCAGATTCATCAGTGGGTTTTGTTAACAAAGCACTTTCCCTGCGAGTCACGGGGAACCTCTCTCTGGGAATTCCAGAGTCTGCCCTTCTCCTTCTAGAGCACGAAGCGAAATAAGAGATACAGAAATCAGGCAGGGGCAGTTTCTAAGCCAGTTTGGCAGGACTTATTCTAAACCTCTGAAATTTAAGGAAGATCATGCTATTTCCCTGTCGACATTAATTTACACCAAAGGTTCTTTAATGGCTGTAAAGCAAGAGCTGCGTCCTTCCCTGTGAACCTGCCTGGTCCCGGGAACAGCAGGCTGTGACCTCTAAACGGTGATCTAGGTAAATCTGCCCAGGGAGAGACCAGGCAGCCACAAGCTGCGAGAACATGTTGCGCTGTCAGCCGCAACAAGGGGACCGGCAGGACACACAGAGATCTCGTTAGCAGAGCAAAAGCCAAGTTTTCAGATAAATATGACTTCAAAGTTCTCAGCAGCAGCCAAGTGAAAGCCCCAAAAGCGTGTATAAAGCAACACCCCATAACACTGCGGGTGTAACTCTAACCGTTCACACGTCGGAGGTGCCACGTGTGTGGAGGAAGGACTTAAAACTCATCCTCTGTGCACAGATGGTGAAAGTTTTGAGAGGCATTTGATTTACCTTCTGCGGCAGAATTCCTCCCTAGGTAGCAAAGAGGCAGGGCTGGGCTGGGTTCACTCTTTTCAGGGAGATGCTCCCAATGGCCCATCTTTTCCCCTTCCTCTTCTACAGCTCAAAATGTCGTTCTTTGAGGGCTGAGAGCCGCTGCCACGCAGGAGTCATGAGGTCAGGCAGGACAGATCTAGTCACAGGGGGAGGAAAAAAAAACAAAAAACAGAAGGAGAGATGAGCGTGGCAAAAACTGAGGTGGAAACCTGCACCCGGCCCTCGCCCCCTCTCAGAGCCTGGATGAAGACATCCCTCTTCCTCCACACATGAACCCAGGAACCCGCCAGCTTCAGCCACACGGAAGAGGAACTCTAATTTTCCTAAAAAGCCAGATAACCCGCACAGAAACCATCAAGTGCCTGCAACGTGAGCCCCGTACGCCTCCGACACGGATACGTGTTCCCCTGGGGACGAGGGTCTGAAGTCGGTCAGGAGAACAGAGAACCACCACCGCATCTCAGACCGCCCCTTCCCTTGTCTTCCAACCACAGAGAAGAACCTCCACCTTGCCTTTTTTTTTTTTTT
>VXBL01007193.1:1233-28966 GCA_013400195.1 Aramus guarauna
CTCTGGGACCCCCAGCATAAGAAGGACATGGAGCTGTTGGAGTGAGTCCAGAGGAGGGCCATGAAGATATCAGAGGGCTGGAGCACCTCTCCTGTGAAGACAGGTTGAGAGAGTTGGAGTTGTTCAGCCTGGAGAAGAGAAGGCTTTGGGGAGATCTAATAGCAACCTTCCAGTACCTGAAGGGGCCTACAGGAAAGCTGGAGAGGGACTGTTTACAAGGGCTTGTAGTGATAGGACAAGGGGTAATGGCTTTAAACTGAAGGAGGGTAGATTTAGATGCTTCCCTGTGAGGGTGGTGAGGCACTGGCACAGGTTGCCCAGAGAGGTTGTGGATGCCCCCTCCCTGGCAGTGTTCAAGGCCAGGTTGGATGGGNTTTGGGCAACCTGGTCTAGTGGAGGGTGTCCCTGCCCATGGCAGGGGAGCTGGAACTAGGTGATCTTTGAGGTCCCTTCCAACCCAAACCATTCTATGATTCAGTGTACTCTGTCTTCTGATACAGTTTTTATTGTAGCACGGCATTTCACACTCCTTTTGTAGTTTTAGACTCACATCCCCTACTTATTAAGCAAATTGGGTGTTTTAATGTGGTGCTACAAGTGCTCATTAAAGCTATTTTTTTCCAACAGCTGATCATTATTTCTCCCTTTTTTGATTTTTTTAAATTTCCTTTTTTTTAAAAAATTTGAGAAAGCTAGCCAGCAGAGATTTTTATTTCATTTGTTCTGTGTAAAATAGTCAATTCCTTTTCTATTCTTTGTTCTTACAGCTCTTAAATGCTTAGAAATCTGTTTTCAGCTGCTGCAAGTAGCCTAAAAAAGTTTGTTTTATTCTTACCTGTGTATTTGGAGGCTTTGTGGTGTCAGACACAGTAAGGACTCCATAATCAGCGAAATTATGCTTTTTCAAATGGGTCAAATGGTTTGGGAGTGTGAATCAGTTTTCTGAAACCTACTTCTGAATTTTGAAGTCCCTCCTCCTAGAAGCATGAAGCAAGGGAATAGGAGAAGTGGGGCTGCAAACTTTGATTATGCTGTATTTTTAAATTTTCATAAACTTATTTTAAAGTCCAGTTGTTTTTATTGGATATGAGTGTCCAGTGACCCAGTTGGCATTGTTTTCTGCAATCTAGATAATGATATGGATACTTCTTTTTAATGTGTGGTTTGACTGTACATTGCGTAAATAATTTCTGAATGAAAAAACCCCTAACCTGAATATTACTTGAATAGTCTTTTCTTGCCGTTTAACATTGTAGATTTTTTCTGTGGTATATAAGTGCGTTGATACATAAAACATCACTGAAGTAGTGTAAGATGGTGATACTGGAGCAATTTTGAATCCTAGCCTAATTAACATCGTGGTAGCAAATTTTGCTTTTTCTGCTTTTAGAACTCACTTTGATAGGTACAATTTCTTCAGAAAATATACCTATGGGAAGAGCTGCATTTTGTCATTCCCTTCTGTAAAGTAATGTTTGCTTAATGGAATATGAGGGGTGTGTTTGTGAAATAGTACACTTGCACAAATGACAAATTGGAAAATAAGCTATATTTTCAAATATTCACTTGTTTTGTCATATCCCTAAGATCCTTTGTGGTTTAGTACAAATGTCTGGATTATGAATATGGTCCTTGTACAGAGAAGTATTTTCATAGTCATTCTGTAGTACCTTAACTCATTGCCTTGTTGCTGTTAGATTTGGAAGATTTATTTGAAACCTGACTGAAGTGTGTTGATAGTCACAGATAGGAGGTAATGCTTACAGTTTCAGCTACCAATGTCTGGGGTGGGGAGGAAGGACCTGAATAAAGACCTGTGAGTAAATTCATTTTAGTTGGCATCAGAAACCCAAATTGTGACTTGCACTGCATTAAGGGAGTGTAAGGGAAATGGAATATAACTACTGAATATTTAATATATCTGTAATGATAAAAATGTGCTAGTGAATACATACAAGAAGTTCATTATCAAGCTTCAGACATTGAAATGAGCCTTTTGAGACCAGACAGGAATTACGTTTAAATACCTGAAAACTCCTGTAGAAATTTGTAGTATTGTTATATGTGAAACTGTGAGCATATCTTAATTTTTTTAACGTGCACAGTGAAACATTGTATAGATAAAAATATGAAAGCCTGTAGCAGTTAAATCAAACTCTGTAACGTTACTATATCATGTAATTGAATGCTTGTGTTCTGCAGGAGGTTTTGCCTGCACAGGTCTTGGATGTCTCTGCTGAGCCCTGTTGAGATGAATTTGAATCACTGCTAGTGCATTGCTCTGGTCTGGTACAGCCTTACTTCTTACAGTGGTAATTCGTCCTTAAAATTATAGATTCCAACCTAATATGGCACTACATTTTAAATAGACATACTTTAAGATTGTTTTTAGGGTGAAACATGATAATAGAAGACTGAACAAAGGCCTTGACCTCGCAAGCGAGCGTAGACTCTGTCTTCAGAGTGGTACTGGTTTCCCTGGGGCTTCTTACGGATGCCTCCCGCCTGTGGCTGGTGCAGCTCGTGGACAGAGGAGCCGTGTAGATCCCTGCCCCTCGGCAGGTTTTCTTGAACTCTGCCTAGGTGACCTGTGCTGGTGGCTGGTCAGAGAACTTTAAAATGAGGTAAGTGTGATCTGTCAGGCCTATCTATTGTTTTTACCAGGCTTCTGCTGTTAATCTTCTACTTGAATTAGTAAAATCTTTGTTCAGTAATGCATTTTGTGTTCTCTCTCTCTCTAGTAACCAGGATGTTGAAATATCAATACCAGAGTTTTACATCCCTAAGAGTAGGGCTCCTTGTTTTTTGGAAGATGCAGGTCTCCTGCTGGATGTATTAACTTTTGTGGAGCCCATGCTGTTTACACCTTGGAAAGTCTCTAAGTATTGAGGTGCCTAAATAAGGGGTTATGGTCTGCCTTCAAACAATATAAAATTATGCTTATGCAGCTTACAAAATTACAAAGTTATGTGAAAATTTATATGCATAATTTCTTTAATGTTAAAAATGGAAAAGTATTTTTAAGTCTTGCTTTTCACATAATTGCAAACTCATGGAATACAGACAAAACCATAAAATATTCTTAAAAATGTGAAGATGACGTTTTATTGCTTGCTTAGATCTGCAAAGGAATCTCACAGTATATTGGTGGTCTGTTTTCCAGAAATACTGTTAACTGTTACCCACCTCGAGAGCTGGTGATAAAAATCTTGATGTGAAACACACTTTCATGCAGAAGAGTGCAGGTGCAAAATAGAAAAGCAAGCATTTTTTCAAGTGGCATCAATTGTTTTCTCTGCAATATGTAGGAACACCAGAATATTTTTAGATGAAAAGATTAAAAAATTATCCATTGCGTTTGTGATAGCTTATATGTTTGGGTTAGTTATTTATCGTTTGTAATATCCATAATGCTATCTTAAGCATCCTAATTAGGTTTCAGCTTTTCATGGGGAGGCTGGAAGGCTCTCGTGCAGTTGTGGTGCTGTGGCAGGGTGCGTGCAGCACAGCTGCTTTCTGATGTCAGTCGCTATTTCAATGCAACGAAAGTGGGAGAGGAAGAGCGTTAAAAAGACAGTTTTTAAGAAAAAAGTGTCGTCAGTAAGCAAATTATTTTTGTCTGTGTTGTTTTGATTAGGATATGAAATAACAAGTAAAGTCTGATTGCTACAAAAGAAATTACATCTGGAGAATTTAACTGGGGCAGTTTCAGAAACTTTTTGGTGAAATGTGTCATTTTGCCCCCGCGCTCGGGAGAACTCTGGGTTGGTTTAGCAAAACTCCTGGCAATACCCACATTCACCTGACCTTCAAGCCGAGCGGAATCCTCTCTTCTTGGTGCTCTCTATTTGTGAGGAGTTGCAGTGCTGTGTTCAGAGACACTGGAAGAAAGGTGGCTTCCTCCTGGGAAAGGGGAATAGCCACATGGATTGGTGTGTAAGCATTCCTGGGTTTGTCTCCTCCCTTTGTAGGTATCCTTTTGCTATGCTGATAGTGGCATGGTATCTTGTGGGGTTTTTCTTGGGGTTTTCTTGGGTTTTGCGGGTTAGGGTTGAAAGAGACATGGATAATTTCTACTGGTCTTTGAGCTCAAGGATCTTGGTTTCCAGGGTGAGGTGAAAAATGTTTGTTGAAAATGTTTCTTATGGTGGACTGGTACATTCCCTTCAGATACGTCCACACCGGCACATGGGTCTTGTGGGAGGGCAGGAAAGGTGAATTCATTGGCATTTATAGTGAAGGAAGTTGAGGTTGGTTTGGTTGGGTCTTTTTAAATAAAATCAGAGAACATGTGAAGACTTTGGCGGGGTTGCATATAATATAAAAATATATATCTTGATAGAAAATATATTTTTACATTTACTCATCAGAAATATAGAAATGCTTAATTGAAATTACTAATATGAAAAAGGTCTTTGGCCATTAAAAAGCTGGACGACATTTACTAACAATTGCTATAAGATCACTGATGCAGAAGTATAAGGTTTGTTGCTTGAGAATACCAAACAAAATTTTGTGCTACCATTTAAAACACATGGCTTGCACACCAACTTTTGTTTGCATGATCATACACTTACAGCAGTCTGAATTACAATTGATTTTCTTTGGATTTTGTTGCATCTCTTTGTGTGGCTGACCTCAAAAAAAGGGAACTAGGTGATGATGGTAAACATTAAAATTTGCTTTTTAAAAATACATAGATATGCCTTGGACACAAAATTTCAGTTTAAAAATAAGTTTGTTAAAAGGATATATTTTTTTTTTTCCTTTTAAAAGAAAAAACACCTTCAAAGCACTTTAAGGACATAAAACATGCCCGTGTAAGGATTTCTTTTGAAGGTAGGTATGATTTCTATTAGGGTGAGGTGTCATTTGCTTTTTTACAACATTCGTAAGGAGACATGAATCAACACCTGTCCATCGAGGACAGGGAAGCAACCTTCCTGTATTTATACCTGTACTGAAGTGTTTGGAGACTGGTTACTAGAAAAATATTGCAAACTCAGTTTTATATTTCAAGTAGCAACATACATAGGTGCATGATTTTCATCCCAGTCTTTTTTTTTTTTAGATTGGAAAGATTATTTTTTTTCCTAAGCACAACGCATAGGATGAACGCTTTTAAAAATTAGTAGTCTGTTCATGCTGAAGTGCTGCCTGCAGATGGTCCAGTCAGTTTGGCTTTTGGTCTTGAGGACGGTTACCCGTAAATCATTACGGGCTCTAAGTGTCTTCAGGGGCTGGGTGGAGCGGGCTGAGGGGGCCTGCAGAGCCCCCCGGGCTGCAGTGGACGGGGCTCAGTCAAGTCCCTGCGGACCTGTGCCCCACCGGCAACTGCGGCTGGTTTAAAGCTTGCTCCCACGTTCGTGGCTGCATTTGGCCTCTCCTGTGCAGTCTTCTGTTGTCTGATAACGTATCATCTTCTACTGGGGATTTTCCTCCTGCCCAACCGGTTACACATCTCTCCCTCCCTTTGACATGGGTGTCTGCTTTCACAAATTTTATGGGAATGTGTCAGGGATGCCTGCTTTCTGTCACACTTAGATGATATCAGCTGCTGGTTTTAAAAGGAATAAGGGAAAGAGAGTTGTTATTTGAGCACCTAATTTCCGTGGTCTCTGCTGTTGGCTGGGCTTTCTGGCAAAACTGTGTTTCCTGTAATTCACCTCATTCACCTCTTTTGCTCATCCATTGTGCTGCCTTATGAAAGATGTAATTCTACTGCAGAAGGTAGCTCGAAGAGAAAATTGGAGCATATGTTGGCTGAACTGTAGTTTCCCTGAGACACCACAACAACATTTCTAAATTTAATATTTTCTAGGTTTCTTGTACACAAAGATAAAACTTGCATTTTGATTTAGTTTCCATGCAGAATACATGTAGAAAAGTGATTTGGAATTATAATGTAGAAATGAATGAGGTATGGGGTGGGCGATAGTAATGGTTTGCTGGTTTTAGAAAGCTTGTCTAGACAGTATTATTTTTTTTTAATTTTCATTTTTAATGTATTTTTTTTGTGTTTTACTTATAGTACAGCTCTACTCATGAATTTTTCTTTTTATGTGGTAAATATTTTGGATATTTATTTTATAGTGTCATATTGTTGCTGTATGTTTCATGCTATAGAAATTAGAATTTGAATGTGATCATGTTTTACTATAATTCACTCATTATATTTTGTATAACCAACTATACAATAGCAGATTTAATTAGAAATACTGCATAGTGACAGACACTTTATTCTTTAAGTAAGAATATAGAAACTTCTAGAGAAAAATAGAGGAAGATAGAATTAAAGTTCAGCATCCACATCAATAATTTATGTTTCTAGCAATTCCAGCATACAGACAATCTTGTGGAAAGTTAGATTGAAATAAGCATAAAGGTATACAAAGGGAGTTGAATGAATGCTTTCAAATAGCTGTAGCTGCTGGATCAAAGTATTTGAAAATATGTAGACTCAAATGACCTTTCAAATTGTCTTTCCTTTTGGGAGACACTTTTTTGTACTTTCATTCTTTCTTATTTTTATTTCAGTTATGGAATCATTGTACACGGAGTTAGGGTTTGTTAAGTGTGATTACTTTTATCTTTTTTTTCTCCATAATTTTAAAAGACTGAGGTTATCTTAAGTTTTAGCTTAACATTGGTAGCCTAGGTTTGTAACACTTGTAGACAATCACAGGAATAACATAGCTATCTTCAGACCTGTTCAACAATGTATTCCATTTTAGCGTTTCCATATGTGTTCTCATGCATGTATGTGCATTGTTAAAATTACATTCTTACCATAAAGGGTAGTTTTGACTGTATGAAGTGATAAGAACCTTCCTCTGAGCTTGGAGGAGAAAATAATCAAGTACTGAATTACTTGTTTTACTTTTTATGGTGACATGTCACATCGCGCTAGCTTAAGAAAAAATTGGTCAAAATATTGTTTCATCCTTTTTCTTAGAAGTTTTGATTGTTCATTTAACCTTTAGCTGTTAATTCTGTGCAAGATTAATAGCTTTATGGAGTTGTTCCTCAAGAAACCGTAAATGTAAGCCTTCAACATTGATGTAACCTCTTTATTTCCATATGTTTCATGATTTTATGATGAAGTACTAATTTTCTTCAGAGTTCTATACTGATGTACCTAATACTTTTTAAGAATTGAGGAAGTATAGATTGTAATTTGTTTTTGGTTTGTATTAATTTTTGTTGATATCAAGACTGAAATTTCAGAGTGTTTTGTGGTAAAAATACTTAGAATTTGTCTGTATGCCTACATTAAAACCATTTTATGTTACTATTTCTTCCATAGGTAGCAATTTATTGGATAATCTGTAGACTTAAAAAGTTGCAGGAATAACTTTTGCAGATCATGTGTAACTACCACAACAAAATAAATCAGATTTGTGAATGACATTTACCAAGACTGTTTGTTATGGTTTGGTGTAAGATAGGCTTGACCCCCACCGCTGGGACGGTAACTTAGTGTGTACTGTTAGATTATGTTATATATCATTGCTTTTTGGTGCCATGTCCTTGTGACTTTTCCCCTTGTTTGGTTCCCAAACATGGAATGAATGAGTTCTCATCATACCCGTGTTAATCTTGAACATAACTCTCACGGTTTTTTGTGAACTGAGGTGGCAGCTGAAAGTTGAGCTCTTCTGTATTGCTTCTCGGTATATTTGGATCAGCTGAGAGTCCTAATCTGCTCCCAGTCTTTTGTGTAAATGAATCACACTATTTGATTTTTATTGGAATTCATTCTCTTCAGGTTATTCCACATCCAGTTGAAGTAACTGGTATTCTGACATTGCTGATGTACCCCTTCTTTGCTGTATAAAATGATGACTTTCTTTGTAGAATTTTATAGTTGAAAAAGTAATATTAATTTAAAATAAATAGTCTTTTTTATTATTAACTACATATGCAAAAAAAGGAACATCTGCCTTCCAAATGTTATTCAATGATTGTAATTAAAAGGTTAAATAAAAGCTGAGGCAAGCTTTGAATTTTGAAGCATTTGCAACAGCTAGTAATCTGACTTACTGCAGACATTTTTGTCAAAGTTGAAAAAGTTAGAGCTAATTAATTTCTTGGGAGACATATGATGAAATTGTAGGTGTGATAACATATTTGAGTAACATATGGTCGTTATGGGGCACCTTTCTAATGACTGAGCACCAAGTTAAATATAGACTTTCCAGTTTTTCACTACTTCTATTAGTGTTTCTTTGTTACTACGATTCAAACTCCTCTCCTTTTCTGTTGTGCATGAAATAGGATTCTTTATATGTTTGTAAGAAATTTAAAAATATTACTACCACAGTGCTGTGCCTTGGTGAAATTTACTGAGGCAGACAATTCAATCTCTCTTTGTCAGAGCCTTCTGATTTTGGTAGCATTAATTGAGATTATGTACATTTTGACCTGTATTTTGTAAAATGTGAAACTTGCTGCCAAATGTTTACGTTTTACTCCTACTGAAAAGTAGGACAAAAAACATTTTTGAAAGATTGGTACAAAATGCATGTTGCTCCCCCTATATGTAATATATTGAAACTTGATTTAATAAGCTGTTGTAATTTATTATGTCATAGAAAGGAGGACAGAGGTATTTTTGGAACAATTTCTCCTTCCGTCTACAAAGCATAATAAAATGTATCATGTTTCATGAGAGACAGTTCTGCCATTCCTTAGGAGGCTGTAGGTAAAGATTACATTAGAATAAATAAAAGTTTTCTTTTGTAATAAAAGCAATCAGAAGCTTTACCTAGTTTTAAATTTCATTTTTCTATTATTATAATCTAGACCAAATTACAAGCTTTATTATTTCACAGTCAACAAGTGGAATGAACAACCGAATATATAATTTAGTGATAGTGACACACAAATTAGGAAGGAAATAAAAATGTTTCAGGTGAAAATGAGGACCAAAATGGAAGGCAAAAAGTGTTTTTTGAGGGAGGGGGTTGGAGAAAGTAAAGGAGGATGCTTGAGCAAGCTGCTGTTTGTGGTGGGAGAAGGTAAGGATGCATGTTAATGGCAGCTAAGTGTCTGTGGGAATTTTATTCTGAGTTAAATAGGACTTTTTTTTTGCAAGTCATGCTTTTATCTGTATTTCAGTATCAAATGAAATGAAAGATGTGGGGGGTTTATTGCTATAAAAATGACAGTTAATTAATTTGGTTCTAAAGGAACTCTATTGCTCATCACTTTTGCATTGCTGGGGATGATGCTGGATTATCACAGAATCTGAATTCATAATAGCTGCAGCTTCACTTCTGAAGCCTTGTCATACAGCCTATAGCTGTGGCTACAGAATGAAGAAGGGTTTTGAAGTATTACAAGAAGCATAGTAACGATTATTACTTGAATGTGGCCATCCTTTTCTTACAGGAGAGTGAAAAATTTGTGCTGATATTTAGAGAAAGAGAGAGAATCTCATAGTGCTTGGAAGGAGCAAATGGACAATTGTGTCTTGGTAGCTATGGTATTAGTGGAGAGGAAAACAGCCCGAGAAAGATAGGACTGGGAGTGCCATTTTCACACAGCCTAGATGTCTAGCACTATCTACAGTGTCGTTTGGACTTTCTTTCTTACATTGATTACATTTCTTTTCTCTTTTGGATAGTTTTTGTAAAAAGGGAGCTTTAATATGTTTCTCACTTTTTTGTATAAGATGCTCAGATGATATTTTCTGACCGGCTCTTTGGCTAGAGAAGAGAACCAAATCCTGGTTTCTACCAATGAAATTATGGTTTGCTGTTTGCTTTCTTTTGGTTACGCTTGGCACTTCTAATGTGTACTAGGAATTACTCATGAAAATATTTTTAATGGATGTGGTAAATTTCAAATAGTTAAGTTTGTCACAGCCTAAAAACTTCCCCCAAAACTGTCCAGCTGATTGAACTATTTATTTACTTAAATATTTTACTTCTGCATGTCACTGAAGCATGATCACTGATGAAAATAAGTGGAAGCAGTTTAAAGTCTGGAAATTGTACTTGGTTTAACATTTGATGATTCTGCTTTTTGTTAAATTAAAAATATTTCTGTAATCTTTAATTGATTATTTTGTCTAAATAAAATTAACTTTGTGAATAAGTTACTCTTTCGGTAGCAGGAAGTGATTGAGTACCTGTTGACAGTACAGGTAGAGGGATGTGAGTGAGGAGGAAGACTTAAGGCATTTATGCTCGGTCCCGATAAGCCTGATATGCTGTATACGCGAGGCATTTGTACATTTTTATTTTAGCCTGTTTGCCCACAAGTAAATGTGTTTAATTCTGGAGTATTCACATCTGAAATCATCAATAGTATACTTACTATGCATAAATTGTGGTACCACATGTGCTGAGGTCAGGACTCTAGCTATTCGCATATTTAGTTATTTATTGTTAAAAGTTGCTGAAGCCCTGAAGGGACCAGTGATCAGGGAGGAGGGTGTATGTTAAAAATCTAATTAAAAAATAATAATAAAAAAGCATCTTGTGGCACATGATGAACTCTCACATCTAAGCATTTTTGGATGCTTTCATAGCCATCTGTAGAGGGAGGTTCATTTATTATGCATCAGCCAGATAAAAGAGATCATTCTAATATGTTTCTTTCTTAACCAGATACCATTTTTCTGCAAAATACTATGGTATGTTGATCAAATGATTAAAAAAATAAGAATTAAGGAGTGGTAATAAAAGCATACTGTATAGAGAACACAAAGTATAGGCTACAATGAAAGGCTGAGTTTCTCTTAGTGGTTTCGGATAGCTGTATAAATCATAGGAGGGAGGAAAATCTTGATGAATCACATTTAAAATGAGTCATCACCAGACATACCCCCCCCCACTGATGTGCTTTTCCTGCAGCTTCTCTTCTGAGTTGAAACATTGTAAAAACAATTTTGACAAAACATTGTTTTCTACTTAAAACTTTTAATGTTTGCTTTAGCATTATTTACTCTTCATGAGTTTCAAAACTAATGAAAAAAATGAGAGGTATACAAATTCAGTTGTTATGAGAAACAAATTTGCCATCTGCATTTGTTTAGGAAGATAAAGTATAGTGTGCTCAGAACGTACCTCAGACCAGTTAGGCTCTATAATGTAGAGAGCAAGAAGTAGTTTACAAAAAGAGACGTGAAGGAAAGATCTTCATAGTTTCATATGGGAGACTGACATAATTTAGAATAAATTCCTGTTCTGTTGCTGATCACTTTGTTAGAGGTGTTAGATCACAGCATAAACTTCATTTGCCTGATATGAGCCCCATAATGACTTTTTTTAAAGAAATTCAGAATAGCAGAAAGCAAGAAAACAAGATTTTTGTATTTATTTGTTTGTTTTCTCTTTAAAACAGTCTTTCAGCTTTCAGTATTGAAATTATTCCAAACATTCAAATGTTAAAATATCACATTTGGCATATGACATTTCTCATTGAGCAACAGATCTGTGTTTATCATTTTTCTGTGGTTTTGTTTTTTTCTTGGGGTGGGGGGTGGAATGTGATAACCGTTTGCAAGTTTTGTACTGCATTTTCAAAAAATGTATAGGAATTTTTATATTCCAGCTCTTTGCTACCTGTTGAAAAAATATGCGATTGCAGAAAATAAAAGAATTTTTCCATTTTCCTTTTAGGTTTACCTCAGCAGTTCAATACTGTGAAAGATACGCTTACGTATTTTGGATTATGTATCATATCCACTGGAGCAATTTCTGTTGTTTTAAAGTTCTCAGTTATTTGATACTGTGGATGAATACTGTTACTGCAGTTGTCACTGAGTTTAGGGGTTTTTTGGTTTAGGGGTTTTTGGGGGTTTTTTTTTGAGGAGGGTGTTTTATTCTGGGGAGTTCTCTAGATACATAAATGCAAGAGAAAATATGGTGGGCCAACAGTTACTCTTTGAAATAAAGAGTAATTAAAATGTAGGTAAATAGTCATGTAACGTGCAAAATTCACTGCCAAATACACACACATAAAATTAAGACTACATTTATTATGCATACAAGGTTTGCTTTCTAATAAGTAATTGCGTGTAAGGATTCTTAAATTCAATGTATCTGCTGAGGAATTTGAGTAGACAACATGAAATGGAGTTGGGGCCAACTCCTAAATAAAAAGTAAAGGAGATACTGAGGAGCTTCTTGCTCAGTGACAGGACCAGAATTCCCATGCTAATGTGTATGTACCTGAAATTAAGCCTATGTAGTTAGCTTTAGTTCTGGCATTTTTCTAAACTTTTTGAATACTTCACTTAGTAACTAACTAGTCAGCCTTTTAAAGGAGTTTGCTTTAGATGTGATTTCTTATTTAAAAGCCAACTGAAAAGTAATTATATCACGTGGAGTTATATCATCTCTCAGTTTGGGTTAGAGCAGACATTTGCACTTGAAATACGTAATTGGTAGCTGTAACAAGCTCTTATCTGTAATGAGAACTAGCTACTAGAGGGGAATGAGACACTGCTTCCAGCAGTTTTCACAGCTGTATCTGCCAGAAAAATGTAACGACTCTGGACCCCTAAGTTCAGATCTTTTTGGGAAATGTACTTTCTGACCTTGCCACTCACTTTTCTTTCCCCTTCTACTTAATCCCACATTCCCTTTCCTTCTGTATTCGTTTTGTCCTCTTTTGGTTGCCCTGCTGCTATTCATTTGCACTTACACCTTCCAGATCTGGCCCTCTTCTTTCTTTTTGTCTTCTCAGACCATCGTGAGTCCCAGCTCTTGCTCTGCACACCCAGCTCATTTCTATGACTATATTGAATTTCTTTCAACTCCTAAACTTTCTAGCGCCCACTTACCCACTCTGGCCATCTTGTGCTTTTTATCTCCTGCTGTCCCATTGTCCCATTCAGAATTCTGCAATGCACTTGTCCCAACCTGAATTATTCCATGTGGACTGCTTCCTTCATCTCTATGCTACCTGGACGTTGTCAAAGGTAATATTCAGAGTGCAAGAAAGAGCCCCTCTGCTCTCATTCAGTTGCCTGGCACTGTTGCAGAAAGTTGATTGTCAGAAGGAGCAATTGCAGGAAATGACCTGGTCAGTCCCTGCATCAGGGGAGAGAAAATGGTCTGCGTAACAAGCCTTTGGAGAATTGGGCTGCCAGACTCAAAGAGTCTTATCTTCGCAGGTGTGAAGTGATAGATATATATATATATTTAATATTCATCACATTTGGGTGGCTCTTCCTACAGACATCTCTGACATCAGGTGAATCCTGTGCCAAACTGCAAGTTCCAAGTCAAATTTCAAAGCCTAGTTACTAGAGCTTTTTGACTGAAGATTTACTATAATGCTTTTATACAACAGCATGACAATGTAGCTTCCCCTAATTCCCTGCAAAATAACTGCCTTGAGTCAACTTGTTTCAGCTTGTATTCAACTTCAGCTAAATCAGTGGAAAGACTACCTCTAGGTAACATGGGTATTGGCTCAGGCTGCTGAGGTTACTCCTGTTCAAGGAGGTGGTGACAGCCACACTTCTATCTGCTCTTTCATGCTTTGAATACGGTGACTGCCCTTTAGCACTCTCAGATTTGCTTCCAGAAATTGATAGTTGTTACACTGTGAAGGAGGAAGGTAGAGGGGTAGAACAATCTTGACTTACTCTTCTCTGAAAAGCTCAAGGTAATTTAAAGGAATTGATTTGCATTATGAAGAAAAATGTTTCAAAAAGAAGATACGAGACTTATAATTTAAGTGTATATAAACTAAATATGACTATTCCATTTATCTGACAAAAATAGAATAGGTAAAGCAATACAGAGCTCAAAGAGCTTTTAAAATGTAAATGTATTTAAGAGGATGTATAAAGTATATACATATATGTAATTATATATTTATTTTCCTTGTTGGAATGAAATGGCCTGAATTTTGATAAATTGGTCTTAAAGTTGTTTACCAGGTGTTGTTTTGGAAAAATATTTCTGTTGTTAATTGTGCAAAGAAATTGGGTAGTGGTTACTTCTTGGTTGCCGAAGAAGTCCAGGCTTTTTGGTCTGTCAAAATAACATGTAAAGTATGACAGTTAGTGTAGGAAACCAGCACACAAAGGAGGAATATGTCCAGCATCTTGTTTGGGACCCTTGAGGTCTGCAGTCCAGCTGACCAGAGAATGATGTTTGCAGTAGATATCACTTGGGATTTTTCTTTACACAGATGTAAGAAGAAAGTTTGTACTCTTGGTGTTTGATGTCTGGTAAGACTCTCTGGGTATGTGGTGGCAGAATTGTACTTCGTTTTCTCAACTGGATCTATTAATTAAAGAAGGCTGTAAGAGTGTAAAGAAAAAAAGAATCAGGCTAGTGGATTTGAAAGGAGACGGCTTGAAATGCTTGTGTATACTTGGTGAATGTGCTTAGTAAGGAAGTACCATTTAGCATGGTTAGTTAAGCACTTTGCTCCCAGGGGAACTGCATTTCTGTTCAAAAGTGATTTTTGTTGCCTGAGCTCCCAAACCTGCTTCTTGGCATTTTTATTTTATTTTTTTAATCCAGTAAAAATTTTTTGTCCCACTATTCTTACTCTTCCACTGCAAGTACTTGTTTAGATGTAAGATATGACTAAATAGTCTCTTTCACATTCATATACTGAATTTTCTAATATCTGTTTAAATGCTCAGTTCTCTTCCCTTTCTGTTACTCTTACGATCCTGTACTCCTTCAAAGTCAAGATTATCAATGCCCTGCTTTCCTGCTAGCCTGAACAGCTTTGTGTAATCACCAGGTTTGGTTCACCACCTCTTACCTTTTCCCGGTCATTTATGACTATGTTGGACCCAAGGGTGGATCACTGCAGGTCTCCACTGATGACCTGCCTTTTCATTGTGAAAACTGACCATTCACTCTGCCTTTTTGATGCCTGTTTTCTGACCCTGCTTGGTTTTATTTATTTTATTTATTTTTATTGCGAGGGTGATCCCTTTTTTCCTGTGGAAGTTTAGGTTTTTTTAGGTTAAGGATGTTGTTCGATGTTGTTTGGAAACCTATGCTGTCACCTGCGGGAGGCGTGTGGCGACCTGGTTCAGGAACGGCTCGACGGCCACCCCCTGGCCGTTTAGACCACAAGCTCACAGACACCAATGTGGTGGACGGCAAATGGCGTTTATTGATAGATAGGACCACATTATATAGCCTAGGTTTACAACGTCACTTCCGTCTGCTTACATCACAGGCTAAACGCTATTGGCTGTCAGGAGAGGGGTCTTGTATTTCCGTACAGCGCGACATCTTCCGGCCGCCAGGCCCTGACTACCAACACTACGCGTTCTACATCAATTGGATTTTTTTCTTATCTAAATGCGTATTAACTCTTTAAAAAGAACTCTCAGTTTTCTTAGGTGTAATTTCTTTTCACAGACTGTTTTGACAGTTTTTCTCTACTTATTTGTCTGCTCACTAATTCTGTTCTTGAGGATAGTTTATACTGATTTGCTGAATTCAGATGTCAAGATTTTTGGTTTGCATTTTTCTGGATCTCTTTTGGAACTGAAATTAGAATTTCTTTAAGCCATATTACAATTGGAAGCATTTTCTTGTCGCATCTGAAGTTTTTAGCAAAAGATAGGGCATGTGATTCAGTGATGAACCCAAAATCCGAGGGGTTCATTCTGCTTATACATACGGCTAACTTTGTGTCAAGGATATACTCTTTCTTTGCAATTGTTTTTTAAAGACTCGTGAAGTGGACTTCTTTGCATTGGAAGAAAATGTCGAGCATTGTCTTTTAATGTTCCAGAAATTTGTTCTACAGAGTCTCTTAAGTTTGTAGGCTTGAATGAGTTTGGGGGTTTGTTTTAGAGGCAGTTCTTAAAATTGTTGAAAGTACTTACATGAAGTGAGTAAAAGGAGATTGAAGTATAAGAACGAGGCTTGAAATAGAATTACAGACTGGAGAACTGAAGGAGAAAGAAGGAGTTTGAGAAAATATATTTTGTTTCTTACTTCCTAAAAGAGTGAATTCAGATGAAGTTGCCTAGATAAGGTGGCTTACTTATATAATTTATATTCCACATAGCAAGCTGGTACTCTGCTGTGCTCAGTATATACATATTTATCACAGTAGCTATCCCAAAATACGTAAAAATCTGGGGTTTTTTGTTTGTTTGTTTGAAGTAAAATGTGCTATAACTGTGAGACTTTGTCAAACCTGCATGCCCTCTCTATATTTCAGACATCAGCTGATATTTTGCAGGTCGGCATCCTTTTGAAATTGTTATGTGTTCCAACTGCTGCTGTATAGTGCTGAGCACAATGATTTTGTCTGTTAGTGGATGTGGAGGTTGTGGCCACGTATTGAGAGTGTTGTAAGTGATGTCAGTGTGTAAAATTGTTTTCCCTATGACTACTGTGATGCTGCATGATTACTGGGAGAGAAGACAAAAGAGAGAAATCAAAGTGAGCAGTTAATTTTATCAGGGTATTTTCCTTAATAGGTTTCACTTAATATATGGCTACTCCTGATGCCAGCCAGCAATCAAGTGGCTGATAAGATAAATTTGTAGTTCAGTCCTGGTCTAAAGCAGAAGCTGCAAAACTTTGAGAATTCACTTCTCTGAAAATCGTGGGAAATTCACCCCAAGACAAGAACACTGAGGAACTGAAGAGATTACCTCAAGCTGTGGAGGACAGTTTGGATTTCTTCTTCTGGGAGTTTGTCTTCCAGTGCTGTCACTCAGTGATTCACCAACCGACTGTGAGCCTGGAGGTGCATGTTGCTATGGAAGGGGTGTCAGGTGCATGCCTGTCAGCAGTACTGAAAGCACGGCTGAAGACTTTAGATACTTGGGGTCACAAATTGGTGCAGGGTTTATTGATTTTTTATTTTTTTTAATTTTTTTTATTAACTTATTCCTTCTCTTTACAAGGTTGTGAAATTCATCAGATAAAGGGTTATTTTTCCATGGTCACACAAGGCCTTCTTGATCACAATACTTATTTGGGGTAGAAAATGCCTCAGTTTTATGTAATGGAAACTTGATGTTTTGGCCCCAAGCCACTACTGATGTTAGTGATGATGCAATTTCAATTACTGTTCAGTGAGATCTGAGGTTTCTTGTACTACACTGATTTAAGAAGTGGTTTGCTCAGCACTTCATTACAAGGGAAGATTTCCACAAGACCTCAACAGACGAAGAATGAACAGAAGTTGGAGATGTGTCGTATCAAAGCTAGAGGCTTCAGAGAGGAGCTCACTGATGCGAGACGTGCATACCATGTTTTGTAGACATCTATGGCAGAAGTACCAGGGCTCTGACTTAAAAGTTGGGAGGAACATCTGGGAATATTTTCGGTGAGTTTTATATAAGTTTTGTGTAGGGATGTATCTGTGAAATGCCCTTTCTGGCCAGGAAATTAGGGTGAATGCTTTGAGATATGAGGAAAATTAAGGTATTGTAATGAAGGCGATGGATTGAAAAAAATACAAGATATGCTTTATTAAATTCTTTCCATAAAAAGATAGAGCTCTATGACCTACTTCTCATTTCAGTATTTTTACTGCAGCTTTAAATATACATCTATATATTTATAAATATCATACAGAATTTTGTTTTATCAACTACGTAAGTGTTACTCTGTACTGGTTCTCCCTCTTGCTCACAGTAACATTCAGAATGAATGAATTACTGTAGGTAAAATAAAGTAAAAAAGCAGCCTCCCCCTCAAGATCATATGCCAGAAATATATCCCTGAAAGTTCTTTTCTTAATGTAGCTATACAAGGAATAGTTTGCAAGTTCAAAAACATATTAGCAGCCTTTCTCAGTGGGAGATTTAGCCTTGGTTTCAGCAAAGTTGTTCTCTTAACTCGTTCTTTAGTTTGTGGGTTTACCTGACAAGTTAATGAGCAACTTTGCACTTTTTCATTAATTTTTGAACTGTAATGTCTAAAATCGAAATACCTTCTAGAAATCAGTAGATACATTACAGTTTTTCTTCATCTCATCTCTTGGAATTCTGTATGGTAAATACCCAGTAATGCAGGTTCTCAGTAAGCATGAAGAGTAGAATAATATCACCTGTGAAATGTAGTTGTCTTCAGTCTTCATCATCCTGGAAAGCAAGGCGTCCTTTCAGGGTTAATGAAAGATGCTCATGTGTAAGAATTCAGAGTGTTTAAACTGCAATTTCCCATGAAAAGAACTGAAGTTTAAATCACCAGTTACAGGAAAGGTGGTAAAACTGGGAATGTAAATGATACGGTTTCTTAGATTAGAAAATTGTCTCAACTCATAGTTTTAGCTAAATATTTACAAAAAAGTTGGCATGCATTGTAGAGCTCATAAACAGTGAAATCTTACTTTGTTTTACATAAAAAGCAATGGTAAGAAAGAAAATTAAGTTAACATTTTGTGTAGCTAGCAGATATTTATGTCTCTGCCTCCAAAAGTAGCAATGATGTGAAAGATTGGAAAGGAAGTTACTGCTTCCTCATAACTACTGATGTTGATGGATCAAGTATCCACTGCCATCTTAAAAGATCTGTTGTGTCAAAGAAAGAGAATTTCAAGGTGTTTTTAACAAATCTGGGCAAACAGCATTTCTGACCACTTTTTGGCCTGCTGCACTGTTTTAAGTACAGGGCTTGTTATAGGGCTTGTTTGAATGGGGGCTCAAAGGAGAGCTGGAGAATCAGATAGTATAGAGCCAGTACACCAGGGCTAGGCTGCATATGCTGAACTGGACGCATTTGGTATTTCACTATTCATTTTTGGTAATCTTGTTAATTGAATTTTGAATATGTATATGTTTGACTTGTAAAGTACAAATAGTTTAGTCTTCATCCCTACCTGTCCGCTAGGGGGTTGAATTTTATTGGTGATGCAGGGAATGAACGTAAGACTCAGAAGCAAACCGTGCAGAATATATTTCTTTCTGCTTTAAATAAAATGCAGTGGCGGTTGTACATGTACTCTTTGCCCAGTGTGAACACTTACTCGAAGGAAAGGACCGTGTTGTTGGCTGTGTTTCTCAGTCTCTTAAGCTCACAAAAGTAGCCCAGACAGTTTGCTGACCTCAGATAGACCTCTAAGTCTCTGACTTGTCAGACAAGAGGGGCCGCACTCTTCATTGGCATTCAGATCACAGGCAGCCTCTGGGCTCAGCGCATAGCCAAGTACTGCTTTAGGATTTAGACAAAGCCACTCTGGCAAAACATCCCAGTTGTCAGGGTAGCTGGCGGTTTCCTAAAGGACTGTTACATAATGGAGAGACTGAGAAAAGCTTTAGGATGCAAATTTTTTTTTTTTTTANTAATTTGTGAAAAGAAACATTCTGTCCCCCCCCTCCCCAGATGATCTCATTCATTGTTTCCTCCTTCTGTTTAACTTCTCAGGGTCATAAATGTAGTTTGCTGTTTAAAAGTGTAGTGATGTCACTCCAAAGGTATTTTGTGGAAGAGGGGAAGGGAATTATCTGAAAGTATTTGGGAATCAACACTTTGAGATTTATTAGCTTTACTAGAGGTCAGCTATTTGCATTTCTTCTCCTTCATGCTTAGTGTAATGTAAACTGGGAATTCAGCTATAGAGTTAATGTTTACATTTGAAACATCCCGTGGAACAGAAGTGAACGTTGTGTTTATTGCTACAGCTGCCTCCCCGGGTGAAATCGTGATCTAAAGTCTCGCTGGTCCCTGGCCAGATTTACAACCTGCCCCCATGTGCCCATCCCCTTGCACAATGCAAGGGTTTGACGCTTCCTGGTACTGTTCCTCCCCTGCAGTACCAGAGTGACATCATCCTGGGCGCTGCTCCGAAAGCCGCTTACGGCCCCTGCCCGCTCTGGGAACAGGATATAAGAGGAGCAACTGCTTCACGCTGTATCAGGGTTGGGAAAGTGAGCAGTACCACAAAGGCTACTTAAGAGTTGCTGTACCGCAGTTTGAGTGGCTGGGGACTCTAATCTCCATCACAATGCCCTAGCTCTGCCATGGATATTTTAGTGGAAGCAAATTTCATTTAGTCAGCCATAGCTGTAAATGTGTTATAACGCATTAGTTATAATATGGCCCTGTTTAACAAACTGCTTTTGAAAGTGTACTTATTTTAAGTATTTGTACAAGTACTGTTGTCTCACCCCCTTTAAATACCGTTCCAACCACTAGACATTGCTTATTTGTTAAACAACGAACCAGCAGAGTACTTTCACCCAATCTACTGAAGAAGGATTTCAGAGAGTATGTACACTTTCTGTAAACATATGATCTTGTTTGTTTTGGGCTTGGTTTTTTCCTTTTTCCCCAGGAAATAAGGAGGAATGGACTACGGAGGCAGCCAGAGAACACAATTACAGCACACGTTTTTCTAGGGAGAGTGTGCCCATTCCAGAAGCTTGGTCTTTGAGGAAGGATGCCATTCTTTTGCCAGAACCCTGTTGTTAGGTGTTTGAGACATCCTTACAGAAACACTTAATATATAACCAACTTTACTTCTTACTGAGAAAACCAGGACACTAAATTGTGCTTTCTGTAGCTAGTCTGCTAGCGGTACTTTCCACATTGCAGCAAATCATGAAAAGGCATAAAAGACAATGGAAGATCAGTTTGGAAGTCTGAACCATCGATAATAGAATTGTAACAGTATCAGCAATCATGCCCAAAACGTGTTGGCAGTAGTCATGACCCAGATCTCCTACAGCTATGAGGCCTTGCTGAAGTAGCCTGCCACTAATCTGTTCCCTAGTTGTATTTCATTTGGTTTGTTGATAGAGTAGTCCTACTTCATGGGCAGGGTAGTTCATGAGTCCCAGTTGCCAGGGCTGTATGAGCAGTTACAGCTTTAGGTGGTCGCTGTTGTGTGGGATTTAGTGCTCTGAAAGGTTTGATTTGAAGACTGCATGGTCCATGCCAGGTTGTTACTGACAGCCTTTTTAATTGCTCCTGCTAACTTTGTTCACTGCTAGCCATTTCTGAAACTGGGGTGGTGTCTAACTGCTCCCATCAGCTACTTCTGATTCACTTAAGACTTGCAATTTCAAAGCATTTCTTCAGAATATTTTCCTATTGATTTAATATGAATACTTAAATATATGCCCTGTAATAAAGTGAGTCTAAACATATGCATAGATTTTTTGGGATGCTGCTAGTTTGTAAAGCTTTAATACTTTTCTCAAATAAGTATATTTCTTTGCAAATGCTGATAGTGACCTCTGTTACGTACTCTTCCTTTTTCCCCTCTCATAGCTTTTACTTGAAACACAGACGCAGCACATGCTTGTGTGTGTAAATGGGATACCAGGCTCTAAACTCCTCCTTATGTTGGAATTCAATACAGTATTTCTCCTAATTAGTTGCCTTTGAGTCTCACAAAGAGTCTTAAATAAACAAACAGAAAGCGGATGTGCCTGCATGTAACTTTATGCGTGGTGATGATATGAATGAGTCGTAAACACCTTTATAGGCATACATTCTGTTTAGCATATAGCTGACTTATTTGACAATAAAATACTGAACCATCTTTGTATATCTACTTGGAGCTGTTTAAGCATTTCACAGCTGTTTGTTCCCCCCTTCATGTGGTGACAGTAGAACTTACCATTCCCATTAGAAATTCTGTAACAAATTACTAACTCTTAGTCTATTTGACTGCAAAAATTGAAGGGTTAGCTTAAACCATTGCATATCTGTTCATGTGCCGAGACAGAGAGATTGTGATAGACTTAGATTAGCTAAACTAATGTCTGGTCCTCTCTAGAAAGGAGAAGAAGGGGCTGCTAACTGCAACCTTTGCATACACAATTCAGCTACATCTTTTGGTGTAGCAGCAGTGCTCATCTAAGTGAGCAGTGTTGGTTCAGGGAATTCAACTGACGTAAAAAAATACCTTATTCCAAAAAGAGAAGTCTAGCTCCTTGAATTACCTTAGCACAGGTCAAGCGAATGGTAGTGTTGATGCTATGCAGTGTTAGTGCTTTTTCAGTGGCTGGGTGCTACTGTATTTTGAAATTTGATTTGGGGTTACAGTGTAAGAGCTAGGAATACTAATCACAAAGATGGCTCTAATACAAGACAATTCTCTAACTTACAGCTGTTAGTGTATATTAAAAGCTTAAGGTAACTCTGAATCTGGTGTTTCTCCATATTTGAATATACAAGCTGAAGATAGAGTTTTTTGTTTTGTTGTTGGTTTTGTTTTGTTTTTATTTATTTTTTTTTTTAAATAACTGGCTAGCTTTTTCTGTTTGCCACGAAAGAAATAGCAGAGAAAAAGAAATGTCTATGTCACTGTGGGGTTTGCTTGTACTATTGAACAATTGAACCTGCTGTGTTCACTGTATACGTTTTTGTCATAAGAGCTAACAGAGAAAATGAGAGCAACTGCTGGTTTGTTATCCTCTGTTTGGGCTTCTCAAAGGATGGTGTCTCTGGAAGAAGCCCAAAAATTAGTTTTGCCTGGAATTTTCTAGACATATGATGCTCCCTGCATTTCTGTGGGAGGTCTTGTAATATTACAACTTTTTATTAATCGTTTTGGTCATTCTTTTGGTCACTTAGGGAATAACTGCTATGAATATAGTGTGCATTGCTTGGCTGGCCCAACAAAACTAAGTTTTCATATAATTTCCAGATGAGCAGAAGTTAAGGGGAAGAAGGTAGTGGACATTGTTAAAAATTTACAAAGCTCTGTAAATCACCCAGTGTGGACATCCACAAAATACGAACTCTTCTGTTACAGGTGGAAGAAGCATTAGAGGGACCTCAAGTACATTTTGATATCGGTAGAGGATGTCAAATTAACTTGTCAACAGTAGGCTGTCTCCCAGCCTTGGAAAGGTGCTGTATCATAGATTTTCCTGCCTGTTTCACCCCCAGTGAAAGAGCTTCTTTCTTTCTGTCTGCTGTAGCCTGTCTTTCTTCTAGCACTGTGTATGTACCACCTTTAGCCCTTCTTCCCAGCTGTGTTCTTAATCCCTGGGCAGTGCCAGGCTTTGCTTGTCAAGCTTTTCATTTGTGAAAAAAAATCTTCCCTCAGCAGGTGCTGAATATGGAATTATTCAGTTCAGCGGTTAAAATCTGGCAAATGATAAGGTAGGAGAATCGGATTTTAGCTATCTATAGGTGGCACTGCCAAGCTTATGAAATTAGCACATTAGGGTTTGACTTTGGAGAAAAGGCCATTAGACTTGTTCATTGTGCACATTGAACTCACCTATAGAAATGTATCGCTGTTGTGGCGCATTTGGAACTGCTGAAAACCAAGAGCTGCGTAGATGCCATGAAAGGCTGAATGAGAGGCAGGAATAGAAAGACACTTGAATACATTATTTTAATAAGAATAAAAAATAATGTAGAGGTGCTTGGTATGTGTTTTGTATTCATTAAGCAGAAGGAAGCATTTGCATTCTGACTAAATAATTTTTTAAAACAGGTACTTGGAGCATATTAGAAGGAGTGGCTGTCTACAAGCAAGACTTTTCACTGCCCATTGTCTGATGAAAGTAGAAGTAAAGTTCTTGTTATTAAAAATAAATCTTGTTAGTTCCTGGGGACATTTCTGTAAAAAAGGGAAATCCTGAACATTGAAGGCTTACTATTTTTATGGTGCTATTTTGGCAGTTGTCCTTGTTTTCCTATTCACGATGAGTGTTAGATGAATGACCTGACATTTGTAGGACTATTAAGTTATTTAATGCAAACATCATCTTATAACTAGTGGCACTTTAATGATAAGTATGAACTTATCGTAGTGCATACTGAACTGAAAGGATAGTAATGTTTAACCAGGAGGCTAGAACCTTAGCTTCACTTGAGTTTACAGATTGCAACCAACACAATACTGAACAGGTACAGTGGAAAAAAAACCCCAAAGTGTAGGAAAACAGCTAATTATAGTAATTGCAGCTGGTTTCAAAGTACTTCTAACAGTTTGTGCATAATGCTTACTTGAAAGCATCAAATGGGCGCTAGTTGTGAAATAGAACACCTGTTTGTTGTTGAGCATGTGTTTATGCAGATGATTTTTGTTGTCAAAGCACCTTGATGTAGAGTAGTCCTGTTTACATTTACATTCTCCCCAAAGGATTAACAGTGTTCTCTCAATAAATTTGCAGTCTATTCTCCTCTCAAAGGCTGCTGTTTGGAGGGTGGTGTGAACGAGGCAACAAGTGCTTGCTAATCACTTGAATATACATAATTAGCGACAGTCTGGTGCACTGGAGTCTTTGTACAACCATAACAATACTGATTGGCAGCAGCAGATAACAATAGTCGTGGCAAGGTGCTATTTGTTGAATATTTGAAGGTGTTTTTCTTTTATATTTGCAGTGGACATTTTGAGTTAATTATGCCATTATTCTGGAACACTCTTACTATGTTGTGTTAATATCAGAGTTAAAGATCGGTCATGTGGCCTGTTATACACAAAGGAATAAGACATTTAGTAAAGCCTTTGCCTCTTTTGAGACTAAGCTGGATTCTTTTGTTCTTCCTTCATAATTTTATGAGACTAAGATGGATTCCGGGTTTTTTCCTTCCTATTTTTATATAACCCAAAGTCAAACTGGAAGCTATGCCTAAAAATTTGGGAGACGAATGTGTGTGATGATATTCTTCTTGTAATCTGCAGTGATCAGTTTTATGACTGGCTCCATTTGACAGCTTCAGTCCTTTAGAGAACAAATACAAAATCATTGATGATAAAATTTATAGATAACAGAGACTGTAATGTAATAAATAACACTAAGAAAAGCTTTTCACGCTTTTTATGTTTAAGCAAAATGTGTTTTAATATGGCAAAATGCTTAAATCAATTTGCCTTAAGGGAATATACTAGAACAAGTACACTATTTATGAACATCTAAAAAATAATGAGATGAGTCACTATGGATTTGACAAATTTAAATTGTATCCAACTAATCAAATTTCCTTTTATTGACAAGGTAGCAGTCTATAGTAGATACACTTTGGATGTATCTTGGATTTAGGCTTCTGACATTCTATGAATACCATTTTCATAAGGAAACAAGAGACATACATTAGATGAAACGACTGAGGTTTGTTTCTAAGAGCAAAACTGTTAGAAAACTGTGCTGAGTAATTATTAAACATTTGGTATCAAAATGGAAGTAAATATGGAGTAGAATTTTGTTAGGCTGTTTTCTGACTTCTGCCTAGGCAGTACTTTCATTGATGAGGTGAGTAATGGAAAAGAGAATGATTATTAATGTTTTGAGGTATCTCCAAGATGAAAGGGACTGCAGGAGGATGGAAGTAGAATTCAGAATGGTAGTGGTAACATGGAGACGTGGTGTGTGAGGAGCTGGGAGCTATTCAGGGAGAGCAAGTTTGACATGCACTCCAAAATGATTTATTTTACAAAGAAATGAATGGAGAATGGGTGGCTGGGTAAGTAGCTCTTCAGAAAAAAGCCCAGTTGGTACCATAGATCACAAGCTGGATATTAATTATATCTCACTATTGTGAAGAAGGCAAACACAGACATGTATAACAGTAATAGAGCCTGTACAATGCATCCTTTTGATCTTAAGGTCTTAGCTAGACAACTGCATCCATTCTGGATGCTGCAGTTCAAGATTATAAGGACTGTAACCAGAGACCAGCAATGAGTGATCAGCGATTTAGGGAGTGTGACCTAGGTTGAACGAATTGCAATTACTGAGGCTAAATAAGAGATGATATAATCTGTTCTTCATGTGTACAGTGGAGAAGAGAAGAAATTATGGTTTTAAATTTTTGCAAGGCAGTTGACTTACAATCCAGGAAAACTTTTTTCAAGTAATCATAACATAAGAAAAAGCCTGCTGAGTTGTACCAGTGGCCCATCTAGCTCCGTATTCTGTCTGCAGCGGTGGCAGAGGAGATGCTGTTTAGGGGGAGCTTGCAAGCTTGGCCATTTTCTTGCCTTTGATTCCCCTTTGCACTTTCCCAGTGTCCAGAACTGTTGTATTAGTAAAGTTAGGTGGTATATCTCTGTGTGATCCTTCTAGTATCCATCTATAGACCTGTTTCATCAAGTGCCCTAACTATTGTGTTGTGGTATTTGATGAACAGCAATTTTGCACTTACCTATTATTGCCATAATTATGTTGTAAACCTCAACCTTCTCCTCTCTGAACTAAAGCCCCCATCTTTTCATCCTCTCTTAGAAGAGGTGGTTGCTCCATCCCCTGAATAATTTTGGTTGCCATTGTCTGTATTTTCTCATAATTCCACTACATTCTTCCTAAGATGTGGAGATGAGACTGCACAGGGTAACAAAGATGTGGGCACAGCAGTCTTTTCTGTATCAGCGAAATTATGTCCTTTCTCTTGTTCTCAGTATCCTTTCTGACATGCCCAACATTTTGTCGGGTTTTTTTTTTGGCTGCTGTTGTACATGAACTTATGATTTCATAGAGCTGTCAGTGGTGAATCCAAGACTCAACTAAACTATAATTTGTGGTTCTAAGGTAAACATTGGGAGGCATAGTTTAGAATATTTTTTCCTAGATACATTACCTCACATTTATGTATGCAACGTTCATTTGTTACTTTTGCCCACTCAATTTTGTGAGATTCTTTGGTTTTTTCATGCCATAGACATGGCAATTGACTATCCACTACAGTGTAATACCATCTGTAAGCTTTAAGATTTCATAAATCACACCACTGTCCAGGTCACTGATGAAGATGTCATGTGAAAATGATCCCAGCATGGATCCCTGGGGGACCTCATGACTGTCTTAACGCTGAAAAGTAACCATTAAGCCTTATGTTTTGTTTCCTTTTCCTTACCCAATTTTTCAGACTGTATCAGAACCTCTTCTTCAGTCCTGTGGCAACTTAATGTCTTCAGTTGTATTTGGGGAGGAACCCTGACAAACACATTATGCTTGCTGGGTGCCCTCATGTTTATTGCCCCCTTTGTAGGACTCTATCGGGTTAGTGAGGCAGGCTTCCCCTTCACAGCAGCCGTGATGGCTCTTTCCCAACAGATCCATGTCTTCTCATGTGCTCTGTGATCTTACTTATTATAGACTCTAGTGACTTACCAGAAGCGGGAGTCAGACACTCAGGTGTAGTTTCTGGGATCCTTTCTAGAGTCTCTTTTTGTTTGAAGTTGTGTTGGCAATCCATCAGTCTTCTGGGTGAGCGGCCGTTTGTACTCCTTGGCAGCACCTCTGTCCTTTCACCTTTCAGTTCTTTCAACACTCCTGGCTGACTGTCATCCAGTCTTGGTGACTTCCTGACATCTAGTAACTCCTACATGTTTACAGTAAATCATCTAGCTTTCACTTGTTTACTGCGGGGAATAGTCTGGGTTTGGGTATCTTTCCAGTGTGTTTAGCAATAATGACCAGGGCAAATAATTTGTAGTGCTTCTCTGCTGTGGCCTTATTATCCTTGATTTTCCTTTCTGTGCTTTTGGTATTGAGCAGTCCCACTGATTTCTTGTCTGGCTTCCTGGTTTTGATGATGAGCATCATTTGCAAGAAGCTCTTCAAATTCTTTTCTAGCTGTCTTAATTTTGTGTTTACATTGCCCTGATATATTTTATGGTCTTTCCTTTTCCTCCTTATTTGGGCAAGCTTTTAATTCTTAATACTGGCCTTTTCCCTATAATCCCCTTTTTAACTTTTCCATTAAGACATCCAGGTGGATTTGGGGGAGCAAGGGGGAGAGAGAAGAAGGGAGAACTACTTTATTTTCTTTTTGAATTGGGGCAGCCATTTTTCCTGGTCTTACAGTATTTTCAGCAGTCTTCTGCCTGTCTGTAAGGTGTTTTGAGCTGGTCCTTT
>VXBL01007193.1:37838-80287 GCA_013400195.1 Aramus guarauna
TTTTTTATTAAGGCAAAGCAGCCTTGTAGCGAAATGGTTTAAGCAGCTGCATTGTGGGGAAGCACAAAGAAGTTATTATTGTGTCTGTTTAGGGGGGTCGGATGGAGGGGGGAGATATTCGGCTGCTGTTGATGCCGATTGTTGACTTGCCATCTGCCAGATAGGGAGAAGAAAAAAATGACAGCTCCAGCAGGGTGTTCAAGAGGTTGTTTGGAGAGACGCATAAACATGTGCAGATGTCGAACTGAATAATGGCAAGAACTTGAGACGGTTTATGATGCTGCTGTTGTGTGTGCATATACAGAATGAATGTATGTGGAGATTTGGTTAGGAGGAGGGTACATATTAATTATCATTGTCCCCCACCGCCTCCTTTACTTCTGTTAATTAGTTCAGGAGTTTAATATCTGCCCTCCCTCCGTTGTTTATTCCTAAAAAGAGCCTTTTCTTGTAGGGAAGAAAACTTTTGATTTCTCCATGTGGCGGGTTTAAAAAAACCAAACCCAACAACTTGATAAATTTGGTACTTGTGGAAGTAGAAAGAGTAATGCAGTTATTTCAGTCTCAGACATTTGGTGGACAGGTGCTATACAAGTTCTTACATAGCTTTGTCTGTCTACCTCAAGACTGATATGTTGCATACCCCTACTATAGCATCCTGAGCTTTTCTTATGCAGAAAGTGCCAATCGGTGATTGTCTAGTACTATATAGTAGACAAGTAAATGCTGGGGGCTAGAATGAGATTAGCAACTAATTTTGTCTTTCACTTGATCTGATTTTCAGTTCTTTCTCCAAAGGCAAGGAGCTGGTCAGGCATAATTTATATTTTCCTGTTTGACAGTTGCACATAAAATAAATTTGATTGTTCTGTAGGAATATGGTTTTCTTTCTTCCACTAAAATCCTTTCTTATTTTTTGTTTGGTGATTTCTGCTGATTATCAGGTTCCAGGATATTGTGAAAGAAACATGAAACAGGACACAAGCATGGAGGGAAATTAAGTTAGCCCAAAAAGGCTAAATGAAACCATTGTCTTATCCAGGTGATCTCTTACTCTAAAGATAAAAATGGAAACTTTAAAATAATGAATTTTCTTCGTAAATATTGTGTGCAAATTCAACATTCTGATATCTGTATTGAACTGAAAAATGGAAGATGAAATAGTGGTTGAGGTTGCAGGCAAGTCTTCCATTTACCAGTATCTATCAGAGTTTTTTGGTCAGTCACAGCATGACTTAAACATTATCTGAATGAACCTATCCAGCCCTTCCCACCAACCCCTCACCAAAAGAAAAGGAACCTCTTTTCTTGTGTCTTAAGTCTTAGTTATTATAAGCAGCAGGTCTGTAGGTCATTGCTAACAATAACTACTGATGGGAGCATTTGATGCCCCCTTTTATCATCACTGTGGCTGAGTGGAAGTCATCTGTTTTGGGTGATGTCAATTTTAACTGAAAATTCAGGTGTGGCTGCCTCCTACCCAAGTACTGATTTCTGCATCTGAGCCTAGACAGAGGTCAACAGCACTGCAAATGAAGAATTGCTTTTTGCCTGTTAGTTGGGTTGTCGATTCTCCTCCGCAGAACTGTGCCATTTTCTGTGTCCTGTCAGTGCTGGTGTGATGTCCAAGTTACTCTGGGTAGTGCTGCATTGCTGCTTATCGCGATGCATTTCATGCAACCAAAGAGTTCTGCTGATGTGTACAGCAGTAATGGGGCTGTTCTTTCAACTCAAGCAGTTTGAGGAATGCTTTCGCTTATCTTGGATTGATTGATTGTAAACGATGAAGGAAAAAGGTTGACTTTAGCAATGTGCTTGATGTGCTTGAGGAATAAACGTAGGTGAACGATGTTGGTGCTAGCTTTTTGGCATCTGGCAAGGTCTGGGGCTAGGAGCACATCTAGTGACAAGGAAAAAGTTCAGAGGAGCTATTTTAAAATTATTGCAATAACACGCCAGTTTTAAAAGTGAGACAGTTTGCTTTACAAAAACATGCTAGCAAGTATACTGGTTTTAAGAGGAGAAAGTCACATAATTTTTGACAACACATTAATCTGTCAAAGAAACCCAGCTGAATGATAATGCTATTGTCAAACTTATCATACTCTTTTGCAAACAATGGAAAGTTTGAGATTTCTTGTGTAAACTAGAGTTGGCTGTTTTACAAAAAGTTGTAAGTATAGAATATTAAGAGGATGTTTAATTCACATTAGCTACGTGTAAAAGGCATTTAAAATTTAGTCATCTGATTTAATATATACATTTGTACATGGATTTAAATTGTTGCTGTACCTGACTGTCTTATTCAGTGTAATTTATAGATGAATATTTGTATGCTTGTCCTACTCTTAAAATATTTTCAAAGTCTGAAAAGGATCCTTTGGTTTACTAGCACTTGATAAAAACAGAATAAAGGAAAGTCGTATTTTTTCTGTTATACAAAGTACCACTTGATGCTGATAGTCCTATATAAAAAATTGTAAATATTTTAAAGTGCTGAGAACGTGAAGGTTTTTAGCTATTAAAAAATTATTTGCGGCAACATTCTAAAATGTTTTTGCATTTACCACAAATGTATCTCAATATTATTAAAAACTACAAAACTCCTTTAAGAAGCAGTTAAATAGTGTAGCATTTTGGGCTTTGATCCTATAAAGCCTTATGCAAGAGTGAAATTAAAAAAATGTGAGCAATGTCCCTAAATGTTTCTGGGCTATAGCCCTTGGTTTTCCATTCCTGAATAGCAGGCATATTTAGAAAATATTGATCTCCTTTGTTGTTCAGGGATGCTGATGCAATACAGGACTCTGTTATTCTAGACGGCATGTGTTAATATCAGCTTCTATTTAATTTATTTATTGTTCTAATGCTTATCCTTCAAGAATGAAGGGGAAGTGAGAGTGATGTTGAAACTGGCAAGTTTTTCTTCCTTTTGGCTCGGAATGGACATGGTAAAGGTCAATTCTCAATTTGTCAGGATGTCAGCTAACTCAGTATTTCTGGTACGATTTTTTTAAAAGGACAACATTTTGTGCATATGAAAACTGACTATGTGCTGTGAACGTTTATTTTCCATGAGATGCCAAAACACATCAGCAATTTTGTGTGGATATTGTAGATGCCTAGTTTGAAAACTGCACTGATGTTTGCATAAGCGGTATGTCTCTCCATTATTGAGTATTTTCCTCTAGATTTTTTAGGTATTTTAGAGAAAAGATTATTAATGCAACAGGACAAGGTTGAATTAACAGCAGAAGCTGAAGTACTGTTACATTTATACAGGACAGGACACTGACTCACTCCGGTAGTCTTAATGAAAAAATGAAGTGGGTGGTGGTTTGAGCCCTAGCGAGCCTCTGGCTGGAACACGTTGGTAGGTTGCCTTCAGAGCCCAGGGGTGAGAAAATCCCACAGTAAGAGCAGGGAAAAACTTCCCACTGAGAGGCTCGGTCCTCCCTGTAGATGCAGCTGCAGAGATGTGTGCTGAGACTGTGGAGAGTCGCTCTGGGGCTTCACCCTGCCTGGTGACTCCACCTCTCCGCTTGGAATTACCCTGTTTTACTAGTAGAAGCCCTTGTCTTTGATCACTCCCTGCTACTGCTTCAGGAAAAAAGCTCCTGTTGCTTGCCTGCTCTTCAGTGCATCTTGGCTGGCAGGGAGGAGAGGGCTGTCCCTGCTTTCCTCTCATGTTGCTCAGCTGAGGAACCTCTAGAGCTTGTTCCCGAGGCTGCGTGCTGCCTTCTGCAAAAACTTAACATCTGTGTGGTTTTCACTGGTTTCTGTCCAAACAGCTGCGAATAGCTGAGCACAAGTTGACCAGTCTTTGTATCTGCACTGGATCGTTGTGATGTCATGGAGGGTGAAGGGCACTTGAACTTTCTCACCTTAATTCCCCAATTTGCAGGAAACTTACTGGAAGCTTAGTTGTGATAAAAGCTGATGCCCACACATAGGGTGAACTGGAAAAGTTCATTTGTTTAATGTAAGTACAGATGTGCTCAAAATGTCATTTAGCATTACTGGGAACTGTGGGAAAACAGTTAGTATAAATAAATAATCACTGTCTCGCAGTATAAAAGACAGAATCAAAAAGCATTAGTTCCAAATTCTGCTTTTCTTTGAACTGCAGGCAAATACTTGGGAGGGGGGTATATAATAAAAATAGATTTTAAAATGCTAAGACTTGTTAGGAAATATCACAGTTTTATTTAATTTTTTGGTATGTGATAAGATTTTGACAAATCTTTTGCATAATGTATAATTACACATTTACAGTAGCTTGAGGGACCTATATAGAATCCTGAGGACACGTATATGTTTTAGGTTTTTAAACATTTATTTTTTACAGTACCCTTGAACGTATTGCAAATTTCTTTACATTAAATCAGAAGTAAGTAAATATTTAACAGAAGGGCTTTACATTTACTAGTGTCTACTGACTTAATCAAATAGTCTACTGATGCTTCTAATCGTGTGTTAGGTAACACTGCCCTCAGAGGGCCAAGGTAAGTAAATTCAATCTCAAAACCACTGGCATTACTTCTGATATTTTACTTGACCTAACATTAATGACAGTTGTTTCTTTTGAAGAAAAATTGCGTATGGTTAAGTTCTTTTATTTACTTTTATATAATTCTGTGTTATACTTTTAGATAAATTTTCCCCCCTTCTGTTTATTACATGTTAGTGTAGAGGAACTGGAGTTTGAATTAACAAAAAAGTGCCTTAAAAAAGAAAGAAAAAGAAAAAAAGGAGAGAACAATATTTATGTATTATTTCTATTAAATCCATTTTAGTAAATTAATGACACAGACAAGACGCAGATTTTTGGAGTTCTCTGCTTGGAGGGGGTTTGGGTTCTTTCTTTTTCTTTTTTTTTCCTTCCCTTAAATCTCACTTATGTCTGTGTGGCAGCTGTTGCTTCTTCCAAGGAAGCAAGTTTTTGAACTCAGGTTTCTGTTGCTTATCAGCACTGTATATTAAAGACATTTCCTTCACACCTCTAAAACCATTTACATATTGAAAAATGTTGAAGTTTTGCAAAAGTGTTTTTTTAATAAATACATTTTTTAATAATAAGATTAATTTCAAATGGCTGAATAATTTTTCAAGAATTACTAAATTTCCATATGGTTAAAGATTGCAAGTGGTGAGACTAACAATAGCAACCGTTGAATTGGAGGTGAAGTATATGTTTGAAGAGGGAGTTTGAGTTGTGAGGTGAAGTAAAAAAAAAAAAGAACTTTGAGTGATACATTTGGCTAACACGGATTTGTTGACTACTCATATGGTTTCTTAGAAAGCTCCACTTTGTGAAGCTCCCTAGCAGTATCAAAACTACAAACATTGCATCACTAGAATAAACATATTTTGTGAAATGTCCTGAAGGCAGGATTCTTGTTACTTGCTGTCGAAGGCAAAAAGAAAAATCATTAAGGTTGCAGTACAGATGCAAATACAGAGTCAGCTGCGAGGGTCATGTTCTAAACAAACCTTCATTAAGCATTCTTTGTTACTGTTGTTAGCCAGTGTATTATTAAATACAACATTAATTAAAGAGTTGCGTGTTATGAGAGTGCTTTTTGCATGAAGATCAGATTGCATTTTCCTGTGCTTCAAGAATGTACTGCTGTTTTATTTCATCTTTTGGGTGTATTCTCTTGGTAGTTATTAAAAAAGCAGACCCCAACAACCTAAAACTCATTCTAAATTTGTATTTTGTGTGTGTCCCCCCGTATATATCTGTGAGAGATATATTCTAGTGCCTCTTTTCTCAAGTAGCTTTTAAAACTTTGACTAGAATGAAAATGATGTAGGAATTACTTGGCTTTCTTTGCTGCAGTGGTTGAAATTAGAGACCTCTTCTTACTGTCTAATAAACAGATACTAAAAGAACACGTTTTTCAACTTAGAAGGGTGTAAATTTAAGCAAAATAATAATTTAGCTTACATTAACTCAGCAGGAAGCAGGGTACAAACTGATTCATTCTCTATGGCAGATCCCCTGCCTTTTTAAATACCGCAGCTCCATTTCATTAAATTGTCAGGATATGTTGTGGTTTGGTTAGCCTGCCTGGACTTCTCCTTTCTCATGGAATTTCTTTTCACTTGAATTAATGAATTTCAGATGTAAATTTCCTGTTGTTTGATGAGTTGAGGTATTTGATAAACATACACTCCAAATATCTTTAATTTAATATTACTCCTACTGTAAAATATACCTTTTTTTTTTTTTTTTTTTTTTTTTTAAATGCAGGACTGGTAAGTTAGAAGACATGTGGAAGTGTTTTCTCTTTTTAAATACTCTGCTGTGTTTTAGTATTTTTTTGTATGGAGGCTTTCTCTCTCAAAGCAGTTTGGTAAGCAGGTGTCTGTTAAGAAGTATGGACTAAAATGTTTTTCTGTCTTTAAGCAGATTATGCAGGAGGAATGCAGTTATAAGAGAGCACCTAGAGTGCATCTTGAGAGCCATTAAACCACTTGAGCAGCTAAGTGAACTGTTCACTGATACCACTGTTTACTTTGGTCTTCAAAAGTGTTCACCCATTTGTTAATTAAATTACAAAATAAATAAAGGACACTTGATAAATATTCATGTATAGACCTTGAAGAGGGATTGGAATATTGGTCATTTCAAGACAAAACTAACTACAGTGGGTTTTTGTGTGTGTATGTTTGTAAAGACGTCTTGAAAAAGTAGTCTGACCGTGATTCATGTTGGGGAACCATTTAGGAGAAATATTCTTCAAAGAAATACGTCTATAAAATAAATATATGGATCCTTATGAAGCCATAGTGTTTTGCAATTGCTTTTAAATTACGTGTCCCGTGTCTGGCAATAGTTTGCAGGGTGAAGACAGAGGTACAGCTGTGCTCATGGATAAACTGGTACTTACATGTCATTCAATATTTATATCTTTTTGTGATTAGCTTTTGTTTAAAGTTGCTAGCTCTCTTTCAGAGGAGCTTGGAAATGCTAGTCATACTCTTCTAATGGTTTTTCTCCAGGCAGAACATCAGCTGCATAACTCAGTAGATGATCAAAAATCTGTTCAGTTTAATGATTAAGAGACTCTTGGGTACCTAGTAGAAGCCAAATGCAGTCTAAACTCTTGTCCTAAGAGGAAGAGAAGGAGTAAGTGATCAGGGAAATGTGCACTGGGTGTCTGAGGGCACCTGCTAGAACGGTCGTCTTTTCTACAGGTTTAGTTCTGGAGAGTGTGTACATAAGTAAGCGAGGTTTCTGTTCTTTCCTGAAGTGACTAATGAGTATGCTTACCCTACCAGCTCTGATTCTTAGAGCACAGTCTGCTTATCTTCCTGTCCAATTTATTCCTTACAGCAAGGACTCACTTTGAAACATGAACCTTGGCTGGCTGACCTGTTTTAGGCGTGTTGGTATTGTCTCCATCCTGTCCTTGAACTCTTCTTGCAGTAGTTTTAGGTGCCTGCCTTCCAGTTAACGCACTTTCTAGATAAGACTAAGATCTCGATAGATTTTAAACCTAGTAACAGGCACTTTCTCTCGTAACAGTCACTTACTGTTACAACTAAATAAGATATAATTTATTAAATTGTACAGAAAATTCTCTTCATGGTCTGTTTAAGAAAGCAACTAGGATGTTAATATTTTTAAAACTTATATTGGATGATCTAATACATAAGGTTTTGTTTTGGCTTGAACTTCTGAGTCCATGCAGATGTCAGCAAATTTATTGCAGGGCATATTTTAAACATTCTTAGAATATGAGTCATGCCTTTTCTTAGGCCTATGATTATTTAGTTTTCAAGTATTCAGCTACCTTAGTTCAAGAAATGTCTTTACCTTTTCAGGTAATGATGGTAAAGTTTTTCACTGTTGTTGGTATTAAAGTTACACATTTGTTTTCCCATCCTGCACTTGTATTTCTTCTCCAATTTACAAGTATTTCATACCTGTTTGGGGTTTTTTTGTTTTTGTTATTGTTTGTTTTTATGTTAGCTGGCATTTCCCGTTGAGAAATCAGTTCAGACTGGCAGTGTCAGTAGGGATGTTCCCAGCTGAACTAGCACCAGACATCTGAGATAGAAAGCTCTGAGTCAATACAAATATAACTAATGCTATATTAATTTTGTGGTCAAATTAAGTAACCCTTTGACTTTTTCAATTTTCTTTCTACTTCTCTGAAAATGTCTAGGTAACTAAATCAAGCAGGTACCCTGCTATCTAGAAGCAGGACTAAATAGGAAGAGTTTAGGTACTGAGGGCTAGGAAACATAAGTCAGCGTGAATAGCCTGGTGTTCATTTTTCTTGCTCTTTCCTTTTCTCCATCTCCTACTCCCTACCCTGCTTCTCTGTTTAAATGTATGTTGAAAATCAGAAACATAAACGGCTGCCATGGGCATCGTCAAAGTCCTTACAAGTTGTGATCAAGTTCAGCAAAGCCGTATTAACAATTCCCGTGTTGAACTTGAGTGACAGTTAGTTGATTGCTCTGATGGATAGGTGAAGATGCGATTAATGAATTTTTAGATTAGCCTTTAACGGAGTAATCTCCGTGTCAGATGGATGTAAACTTCTTTCTGACCTTTGAATTGTCTAAAAGTTACATAGCTACAGTTAACAGGGTGCCAGGGTGGTAAATGGCACTAAGGGGCTGGGCTTAGTCCAGGACCAGTGCAGCCCCTGGACTGGTCAGTTCTGAGCATTTTGCAAATGGTAAGAAGTCCTAGGCACGGTTGGAAATTCTGCCTTCTTACATAGACTTTTTTTTTTTCTTGAAATGTTCGTTTGTATAATGATGAAATGGGGACTTATTTAAAGTCTTGGTAAGTACTTGTACATACGTTATTTACTTTGCAGTGTTGGTAGATGGGGAAAGTTGGGCAGATCTGAACTCACCTGTACTTAACTGAGTAATTGCACTTTAAAAATGAAACTGTTGCTGAGATTTTGGTGTGGCATTCTAAAGTACAATACTATTAAAGAGATTTTTTTACCCTTAAATAGTGAATATGTGGCATTAATTAAGCTATTGTGTCTTTGCTGACCTGTTCTGTATGTTTCTGGTCCTGAATATCTCATGGCTACCAGAGTCTTCTGCTCACACTGGGGTAGGGGAAGGTGAAGGTGAAGGTGCCGGGTTTGTCGGTAGACTTACCTCTTAAAAGCTAATTGACATCTACCTTTTCTTTTTTTATTCTTTTTGCTTTCAGATATATTTGTTAAGTATAATTTATGTAGGTTCTCCCATTACCCCCAATCTTCCTGTATTTGCTTAGTGTATGTTTTTAGGAAATTAATAATTTTTGCTTTGGTTCAGCAGGATAAATGTTCTACTTTGTAGTAGTTTAGATTTCATTTTGTTATTAAAAGTCAAGCTGTAGTGCTTACTTATGCCTGCAGCAAATTTTGAACTGTTTATAGGTGTAAAGATGTAGAATTTTGAAGAGTATAGTGTGATTAAAATTTAGAATTATAGAATATTACTATACAGTGCTTGTAGCTAATTATTCCTGAGACGACATTGTATAGTCCAGGCTTACTACTGCAATTCCATTTTCTCTTCTTTTGGAAGGAGTTAAGGTTTCCTCTGTAAACTGAAAATGTCTGAAAAAAATTTGGTATAATTAATGTTAGACACTGATAATATGTTATGTTTTTTAATATCAGAGTTTTTTTCCTACAGTACTAATGAACTTTTTTTTTCTCCTTTAGGAGAATATATAAAAAACTGGCGGCCAAGATATTTCCTGCTAAAGACAGATGGCTCTTTCATAGGCTATAAGGAAAAGCCCCAGGATGTGGATCTGCCATATCCACTCAACAACTTTTCAGTGGCAAGTATGTATTTCCAGTATTTACTATTCTCTCAGCATATTGACAAAATATTTGCTACGTATTGCTTCATGTGTAGTTCAGAATTTATTGGTGACACTGGAAGTTTGATGCCATGTGTCAGACTAGTGCACCACTAGTCTTATGCCCAGCTCTACAAGATACCTTTACAAGAGCATTGAAGGTTTTACTGTGGCTTGGTTTTTGAATATTTTTGGAAGTCTTAAGTTCTCATTTGGGAGGGGTGTGTGTGGGTGTGAAGTGTATGTAACTAACAACATTTGACAAATGATTGTTGTAAGAGGAAAATTCCTGGAAAGTTTACCTTTATTCAGATCATTGACCTCTTTTCTCTTTTTCGGTAGTATCTCTGAATTTACTTGAAAACTCAAATTAATTGGAAAATTATCTAGACTGTCAAATGACACAAAATCATGCTGAATTATTTTTCTCTTGGATAATCAGGTAATCAGCTCTCCAGCCTGGTTAATCAGTAATTTCAAGCAATCAGACAATTTGCATATATTAGCAAAGCTACAAAGTGTGTATCTGTTGGATAAAGTGAAGGCATTTTGATTTCTTGTTTTCCAAGAATGCTTCTAAAAGACCAATCTGTAGGGGTTTTTTATGTAGCAAAGTGAGATTGGTAGAAAAATGTTTCTGAACAAAAATTAAAGTATTTGAGGAGCAAAACTAAGAGGGCAAAAAATCTCCCTGAGCTGTCGTTATCATAGCTAGAAGCTTTCAAAGGAACACTAGAAAATTTACTCAATTCCTTTAAAAAATGTATTGGCATACTGCAATACAATAAATGGCAGTGTTTAGTTTTATGAAGGAATACTGGAGCCACAAGAGCATGTGCACTTAGGGAAAGGGTTCCCTTCATCTGCATTGCTGAAGATGGGACAAATGCTACTGAGACTAAATTTATCAATTTTCTTGATAAAATTGTTCATGAGATTGACTCAGCCTTTGTATATGAAGTAATTTGAGTATATTATTTGGTAAGAAAATAATCTTGTGCTCCAAGCCCATCTCTTGTCTCACAACTAGAGGAGGAAAATTGCATATTCTAATTGTGACAGAAGTCTTACAAATGATACTGAGCATGCAAGCTTTCTAATAAATATTAGAGGCTCATTTTGCCTTGTTGCTATTCAACATAAAAAACAGTCATGTCTTTAAGTTGCTCATATGAGTAGGAATTGACTACACCATAGGCTGTTATTCCTTAGCTATTGCTCTGAATATTCTGACCTACTCATTTATAGCACTTAGTAGTTTCCTAGATACTTTTTCCCCAATGTGCAGCAGAAAGAACATTTGTAGAGTTACAGTGGGGTTTTTTTGTCCTGCTTTACCATGTTCTTCCTTTGCAGCAGCAACTAAAAGGATGCTCCAAACAGTAGTTTTGCTAAGTGAAGAAATCCATAATTAGCGATGAATTCCAGTGTATTGATACTGTTGGGATTTTTTTTGTTTTGATACCAAGAGGTCATCTTATGTAATTCTGATATTAAAATGCTGCCCTTGAACTTTGCCTTGATGGAAATTGGGAGGTTTCTTATTGTTTTCCAAAGTGACACCATCATCACCACTACCCCTCCATTCCCCTACCCATCCTCCCACCCCCCAAAAAAAGGTAATTAAAAAATCCTTTCTGTAACTAGCAAAGCCCATAGGTCTGATTCTTAGGTGATGTAAGCTGAAGGAACAGGCATGCAATATTAATTGAAGAAAGACAGTTTCAGTAAGCAAGATGAGTTTTTCTGTTTTCTGGCAGGAAAAGGAGTAATTTAATTAGAAATGATTGCTGATCAGTTTAAGAATAGGAAGATTTTTCACTCATAAAAAGAATCTCATAAAATTAAGTGAAGTACCTATGTGGAATTCACAGGATTCCAAATGTCATCTAGATTCAGAATGTTTGGATAAGATTCCAGTTTTTAACTTGGTTTTAATTAAATGGAATAGGTTTGATCTTGAGTAAGAAGTACAAAATTACATGACACACGGAAAAGCTGAAAATATAAAGCAGTATGGTATTATACTCTAAATTGCAAAAGACTCTTTGAGTTTTTTGTCAGCTATTTTATCTGTCTGAAGATGAGATTGTCAGTAGGGCAAACAAACAAATAAAACCACTACATGAATGAATCAGATCTCATTGGCAGTACCTGGTAAATGTCAAGAACTGGTCTCACGGCCTCTGATCCAAGAGTTCCTGGGCTGCTGCAGTAGGTTTGGGGCCACAAGCAGTGCAACATATTTTTCCTGTAATAGTGAAGTACGTTTTTCATAAATTACTAGCCAGGCAGATGGAGTGTGAGATCACTGTTAATACCATCTTGATTAGGTTGGCAGGGACTTAAAGATATGTCTTTACAGTCCTATCTTCATGTAATCTTTGTAGCTATCTGTAAAGTGAGAGTGTGGTCTCAGTCTACTTTTTGCTCTCCAAATGATAGACATCTTTGGCTCTTGCTTACAGCTTGTTATTTAAGCAGAAAAGGCCAAGGCTGTGGTATTATTTTTGTAGTGCTGTTGTAGTTGAACATTGGAAAGTTTGCACAGCTCTGCTTTGTATGATACTTGTTCTGTAGTTTAAAACTTCTATATCCAGCTCTGTCAAACTAGTTACTTCCATCATATAGATATTTTTTCACCAGTGTCTGCTGCCTTCCTGTGACACTAGGCTTACTTTTGCAAAAGGCTCTTTCCCAGGTGTAGTATCGTTTGCCCTAGAGTGGCTCTTCCAAGATAACAAAGTTCCGCACCTGAGCATTACTCTCTCCCTGGTCTTGTGTCGTCCACCTACTCCATCGGGAATGACAGGAAGGCCGGAGAGGATGAAGTTAGCAGTTTACATACTGCTAACAGTGCTTCCAGTGCTAAATGTCTTTCTTAATAAAGCTTTTCTCATCAGATGGTGTTATGTCACAGGATGGAGTGTTCAGAGGCCATCCCTTTTCCTTGGGGTGATCTGGGAGGAAATGTGGGAGAAATCGTTGGGAATGGGCATGTAAACAGGTACAAGCTTTACATAAGAGAAGGAGAGCCTGAGCTGCGCGCGCACACTTCAGCCCATTGCCGACTGCCCAAAATGCAGAGGAACTGTGTGGGCCTGACATGGGAGTGGGTGATTTCTCTTCCTGGAGTTGATTGAAGAGTATGATGGAGCAGGGCTGGATGGAGCTGAGCCCTCTCAGGGGGTGTGGGACTGGCCCCTCGGTGTCCTGGGCAGGGGCTTCGCCTCCCCATGGCTGCTGCTCACCTGCCTCCGGGCATGTGCGAAAGTCAGCGATGAGCCCCTCGCACTGCATCTGCAGAGCTGCCGTGAGGTTGCAGGGGTGGACAAATCAGCCAGATCTGGTGACGCTGGACAGTGTGTAGGAATCACTCTGGTTTTTCTTCTGTGGAACCAGCTGATTTTATACCAGGGTCATTTTTTTTAACATGGGAGTTCACGGAGCTGTGTATTTGAAATATACCTTAAGTTGCTTAAAGCTTATCCGCAGACACTTAGACTCACAACAAGTTGTGCTGTGGTATCTGACCGTACACTTAAAGATAAATGAAGATGATGTAATTACACTAGTGGGAAATTAATTGTGGAAACTTAAAACTGGTTGATACTGGTTTTCAGAGGTAGATTCAGAAATGTGAGCTTACCTGAACTGGCTGGTTCAGAATCAGTTTAGCTCTTTTCAGGTAGAGACAAGCAGTTGCAAGTAATCAAGCTATTGTAGCTTGAAGACATACTCTTGATTGACTGAGTGGGTGTGCATTCCTAGCCCACTTCAACTACAAAATAAAATATGTTAATGTAAATTGCTTTTGCTTAGGCATTTATGCAGTCAGAACCAGTTTAAAAATAATTTAGATTCAATTGGTATAACTGGCTGAAAAAAATGTCCTGGCTTTTAAAACTCCATTATGCTTCTTTGGAACAAAATGAGTACTCTGGGTGACAGGATGTATACCTTCAGTGGCCCCCCAAAAACCAATGTGGCCTCGCAACGCTGTTTTTAACTAGTCCAGTGTTGCCTAAGTGGAATCAACACTGCTTTGTGTAAACCATCTTGGTCTTTGACGGTCATTGTTATTGGAGAAAGCAGAGTGGAGAAGAAGAGGCAGTCGCTTCAATTCTACTTGAGGAGTGTTTGTGGCTTTACTGATAAAAAAATACTTCCCACATATGCAATGAGTATGTAGGTAATCACATAGCACATTTGGGATGAATTGGCCTTTTGCCTTCATTTTGATCTTTACATAGGGAATAATTGGGAAGAGCTGTATCCCTTCACAGTAGCCTTTGAGCTTTGGCCAAAAATGATGTCACCTGGAATTTCTATTGTATCTTGAAAGATAGTACTTTATGAGCACTCTGTGGTACAGCTACACTTTTTCTTGTCTTCGAAAAGAAAAAGCTAATTGCAGTTACTGTGAGAAAGTAACATTTTATAACATGTTTTCCTTTATTTTATTCTATTTTTCTCTGCAGAAGTGATTATTGATGAACCTTGACTAGTCTAAATGGGGAAGCTGTGCTACTTTTTCCTAGTTTTAGTCTTTCAGTGGGCCAGAAACCAGGTTTCATTATTTTGGGGATTTAAAAATCTGCAAAACATGGAAATTGAAAGGTTTCAGGGGAATGACGTTAAGGCTATAAAGAATTCTGAAGAGACTCTAAACAAATGGGTAGGAAAATATATATGTATGTTTTAAGTGAGATTAAATTATGCATCAAAATACTTTGGCATTAGACGTGACCTTGTGTGCAACTCCACGATTAACTTTCAATGAGATTTAAGTTTAAAGTCCCAGGTTTTTTTAGTTGTCACGAGACTGGATGACATGAATGCAAAGATAAGCATGTAACTGTAGATGCTTATAATTACAGTGTAGATGTTATTCCAAAATAAAAATGGTGCAGTTGAATCAATAATGCTCATTCAACACTGAAAGTACTTGTGGGGAGAAACAGGCAATGTATGTGTAATGTACTGCATATGCAAATACGTCTGTGGAAATTTGGACTCAAATCTAATGTGTATAACCAATATTACTGTCTGTGTTGGATGGGGAAATGTTTAGCTTTCTGGAAAACTTGACCAGTAATTTTCTTTGGGAGGGTTTCATATTACTTTATGAATGATTTCTAGATGGTACAGTTGGTATACTGTCACTTGACTTAGAAGTTTGGATTCAGTTGTTGGCTTGGGTCATTAATGGAAATGAGTTCCTTGGTCTCGTCCTTCCATTTTAATGGACAGTTCTTTCTCAGACACCAGTATAGCATACTGTGATTTCCAATTATATCTAAATAGGGCCTGGTATGAGCATGGCAGGTCAAAGTTGAAGTTTATAGCCAGGTCTGAGAGTTTTTATGCTGGTGTGATACAGTCAGTTGCATAAATAAAGTTAAGATGTTTGCATGCAAGACAGAAGGATGTATAATTTTATTGTCTTCTGTGAAAACAAACTGAACTCCAGGCAAAACCTGACAGTAAGATGCAGAATTCTCCTATTTTAATTCTTGCTCTTTGCACGAAGGGGCAACTAGCAAACTAGTTGTAATGACAGAAAGACATGGATGCTACTTCAGTACTTTTTAGAGTGTTGGAAATAAAAAACTTTCCAGCATGCTGAAGTACATCAAGGGTGATCTTTTTCAGTTTCAAGGCATATAATTAAGTTTTTTGTGTTTATTATGCAGTCATATATGTTGTCGTATCATCAAAGCACATATAAGAACTTGTCATGAGCCAAGCCCCACAGAAGTGAGATTTCTATCCATAGAGAACAAAAAGTCAGTCCCTGCTCCAAAATACTAAAATTCCAAATATAAAACAAGAGACAGCAGATGGATGCAAACAGATGGGGGGAGTATGAGAAAACAATGAGACAGTATTAGCCTGTAGTACAGGCAGTGGTCTCAACATATCAACAACTAATCCATTGTCAAGGTTAGATTTTTACTCTCTTCTCCCTTCTTTTCTCTCTCCCTCCTTCCCTCCTTCCTTCCTGTGTTTTAAGACTTGGTGAAGGAGAGTTTTAAGGAGGATTTAAAAGAGAACCAGTATGGCAAACAGCAAGAAATTAGAAATGCTTTTGAGAAATGGTGCTGAAATTGAAACAGTAGAAGGATGAGAAAGATGGGTGGTATTTTGATACTGAATAAAGAGCAATACCGAGGATGAGGGTAGGCTATGGGCACAGACCATGTTGAAAAGCTACCTATATTTGATGTGACAGAGCTGGGTAAGAAATGAGGAGTGCAAAGAGAAGCGTGATATGATCAACGGGACAATAGAGAAAAATTGTCTATTTGACATTTTTGGGGATGACATTTTTAGGGGAAAATTGCATTTGTGGGGACCAAAGAAGGGATATCAAATCACTCACGTAATCTCTATGTGACCAAACTTATTTTTAGGGTCATACTCCCCATAGATAAAATGTAATGAGAAAGGATGGAGCCTTTTGGAAAGCCTCAGAGAACTGGGTTTCCCATAGGGAGTAGCTAAACAAGTGGGTGAATTGAGAGAGGACCAAGCTAAGGGTGTGTGTGTGGGCGGTGTGCGTATGCACATATATTTATACATATATGTAAAAGCCATGTCTTTTCATATGTATATGAGCAAAAGCATGTGTATCAGTCTCAATGTTATGAAAATGGTGTATTAGTGCTGCTACTTGTCTAACAAAAAAGGTCATCTGAGAGAAGTGTGGATTTGGAGTGCAGAGTAGCTATAATGGAAAAAGGTATTTGTAAGCAGTGTGTTCATTAAATTTTGACATGAGAAAGAAAAAATGAGGGTAGCAACTAAACAGGCAAAGGCTGGGAGAAAAGTATTTATCTTGTGAAGGAAAGACCAAAAGAAGGATAAGAAATCAAGGTTAAATAGTAACACAAATAAATAGATACATAGATACAGATAGCTGTATATAGATAGCACTCTGTATGTATTTAAAAGTGCATATATTCTAAACAACGCAAGCAGCGGTTCGATACTATTTCTTTTATATTGTATGATAATCACAGGAAGTTATCTTTTGTGCTAAAACTCGGTCTGTATTAGAAATAATTTCTGAAATATGCAACCTTCTGTTCATTTTTTAGTGCAATTTTTATGGCTTGCTTGTATGTTTAGTATTCTTGTCTAGTCATATTAACAAATTCTGCTGAAGTTGAAAGCTCCATATAGGAAATAATAAAATAGTATTAGTGTTCTTTGTATTTTTTATGCTGAATTAATGCATTTAGGAAAAGAACACTGGTGATTATATGGTTAAAGTTATAGAATGCAAACTTTAAACTTTTTAATAAAATCTGAACAGATGATCTGTGTTTTTTTTTTTTTTTTTTTTTTGGAACTGGCAGGTTTCAGGCCCTCTAATTGGCTTCCCAGCTTTGCAGAGTAATTACAGCTTCAAGCAAACTTTGTCATCTGTGGTTCAGAATGGTGTAAAGTAAACAGAACGTTTTGAAATACAGTTTGTAGTTAGAGTTGCTCAGGAGAGTTTAACTAGCATAACTACTTAATTTAGATAGTAACGGTTATTTGAAAAAGTCTAATATTTTAGAATTGTCAGATTGTTTGTGGATATGGAGGCAAAAGTTAACCTCTGGTATATACTTGACTCTTTTGTTTCAAAAAGAGAAGTTCAATACTTGAACCCATTGCATTTCTTTATACTGGTTTTGTTTCATTTTTTCAATTATCTGTGTAAATCCAAAAATGGCCAAACAAGTGCTACAGACTTGTTGGAACAGAGTTGTCGGTTTCTGTTGCTGATTTTGTATGTCGCTGTTTTGAACAAGTGTTCTCCCCCAAGGTTTTTCATCCCCCCTAATATTAAAGGGGAATATTCTCATAACTGATGTTTAATCCCAGCAAGACAAAGCTTTAGGATTAAAATACGTAATTCCAAGTTGTAGATGGCTAGCATACAAGAACACAAAGTTGAGTCTGTCTGTTTACTGGCTTACTCATCTTTTTGAATGATAATTTAGACTTCCAACTGTTTTGAGTTGAGATTCAGCCCTTTAATTACATGTGTTTATGTATAGTAGCAAACTTGAAGACATTATGGTAGAGTGTTCTCTACTCTTGGTAATGACCCAACTATCACTCGAGCATTCGGAGCCAGCTCTCAGTAGCCAGTTTCACTCGTTCTTCTGTGCTTTTGTAGTTTCCAGACTATTCTCTCTCTCTAAAACTACTGCGTTTTTTCCAGTAATTAGTAGAAAAATATTTTGGTAATTAGCAGCAACTGTGTATTAGAGTACTTATTCATCTTAATAGTTTTTTTTTTTTTCTCTAGCTGTAGGTGAAAGACATTCACAAACAAGTTTTTAGTCATGTTGCAGTCATGACAGGAAAGTTGTTAATCCCATACATTTGTATGCAGTGGCACATGAAGCATGTGGGTGTACTAAATATCAGCAGACTTTAGTTACTTTTACCTACTTGAGAAGAATGGGTAGCACACCACTTTTAGAAATACATCGGTCCTCCACTTCTCTGTGAAACTCTTTTCGCTTCAGAAGGGAAGGATAAAAACATATTCAATTTTAACCTTCCACAAGGAAATTAAATCTTTAGCCACTTTTAATAGAATATTAAAAAAGCTTATTAAATTTTGCTAGATTTTATTTTTCAATAGCATCCTTCAGTGATAGAGAAATAGCTTTTTTATTTTTAAATGTTTGCAGTGCCATTTTCAATTGCTAAGCTATTTTTTATTACCTTTAATTGATTTAATTAATAATCTGTAATGAAAACTCAGAGAGTAAATACTCTCTGGTAGTTACAGAGTTTAGTATATGCATCCATATGTTTTGTCCTTGTTAATAATGTGCATCATCACTTTGAGGACTCTAAAAAAAATAATATAGATAGTACCAATAATACATCTATATATTAGATATCAATTTACATAATATACATATCAATATATAATATATTCGTTATACTATATATAGTATACTATGTATACATGTAGGTAAAGACCATATTATAGACAGCATTTGGACATAGGTGGGCTTAATTCTGTTAGTTCCAAGTTTTACAGGCTTGAGTTGGCAAACTTAAATTCATCCCATTTTAATGTATGCATTTCTCTATGTATTGGCAATTAGCAAATGAATGGTGAAATTCAAAATCTTCGGCTCCATTACGGGCACTGGAGAGGATGTGCTTTTTAATTGTTGGAGGCTTTTCTGCAGGTTTGACTCTGCACCTTTTTATCTTCAGATTGTCCTAATGCAGTCACCTCACTTTTCTGTCCCTGGCAGCTTCTTCTACCTTCTTCCCCTAAACTAGCTACTCTAGTTTAGCTATACTCTAGCTATCCCCCGAGGTGGTTCTTCCTCACACAGGTTCCAATCTTTTTCCCCTCCCACTTCCACTCTTCTCCCTTTATTCCCTAGTCTTTTGTTCCTGACATCTCTTCTGTAAATAACTTGCTGGATGCCATCTTTCCGTATTGGATTTTGCCTTAGTGATGTAGTTTCTTTTTCATATTGTCTGAGGAATATGATGAGGCATTATGAGTATAGGAGAAAGAGTTTTCCATGTAGCAGGTGTATATGTGCTGGATTATGCTCATGCATAGATTTTCAATGGTTTTATGCTTTAGTAATTGTTATTGTAATTTTTTTACCCTTCTCCCACTGCGCTTTTATCCCTCCCACATGTAGTGTGGCCAGATGCGTTACATTTTCAAAGAATACTAAAAGGATATCAACTTGGTTTGCCAAGTTTTAAGACTCATCTCCAAGAAGTAGTATTTTCCAGCAGTGTGCAGCTTTAGGCAGACACCCAGCAAAGAAAATTTCAGCCTACATGATTGAAGTGTGATAGGATTAAAGATGAGAGGATGATTTTGTCAGGAGTAAGATGAGATAATCTTAGAGCAGACAATGCTTCTAGTCTCTTGTGTTATGAAGGTAACTTGACACATTCCTTAGAGCTACAGCTGAGGAAATTAAGAAAACAAATAGTCTGTTAAACCTAGCCTGACCGTCATCATGATCATAACTTGGACTTCAACTATGACCTTGAAGATGGGGGTTTCTTTGATCTCATCATTTATATTTGCACCCAGATACAAGCCTGGTTAAGTTTCCTAAGTAGCTCTGCTTCATCATGTTCCCCAACTTCCCGTCATCTGCTTCTGTTTCTCTTCCAGCTGTTGTGTTAAATTCCCTCCTCCTGCGTCCATCCTGCTGTAGCTCCTTCCTCTAAATATTGAGGATGGCTCTTATCCCATCCAAGACCTAGCTGAGTTTAAAAAAGCAGTGAGGTTGAATTACTATTTCTCTTCTGAGCCTCCATGCTATATGCAGGTTTGTTAAATGTAATGTCATCTCCTTGACCAGTGAGCAGTCTAACTTACATAATAATTTATGGATGTTTGGTGAATATATGGGCTTGTGCATCAAGGAATAGACACCTGTGTAGTGCAATATTTACTTTATTCCTCTTTTATTTTTTTATACATGTGTCTGTCATGCCTCTGAGGTGTTCTGCTAAGCTGGAGAAAAACACACTCTTTGCTTTTTCAAATGAAAAAATTGCAGTATGCATGAAAGTTCTTAAATCAAGGCATCCTCACAAAGACCCCCCTAATAACAGTTCTTTCATGTCTGTATTAAGGATGGGCAAGTCTGCTGCTATTTGCTGTGGCTTTATATCATGGCGACAGTGGCCGTTTCTTAGATAATTGTCCCAAATTGTTTAGGTGTTCAGGCATACAAATTAGTGCCTTGAACTAAGGCTTTAAGCTCATTATGAGCTAGTAATATTAAAGAGAATTGCTTTAAAGTATTTTCACTATGCAGCTGCATTTCAGAAGGTCAGCTATGAGTATGCATCTTGTACAATTAACACTGGCAACAAAGGCATAAGAGAGAAAGCAAAAGCAGGGTAGAGGGTATGTTGGGTGTTTAGAAATTTGCTGCGTCTGATGCAGTTTCTTGGAGAATATATAAAATATTCCTGTAAAATTGTGGATGATAGTTGAGGTTTCAGGACCCTGAATCTGTGAAGAAAAAATATATCAGGCTAATATAATTTAGTTCTGTGAAAGAATAGCATGCCTTGTGAAGTGGTACCTGTCATGTAACGTGACTTTTATAAAGTGTTGACATTAACTGGAATAAAAAAAAAAGTAATTCACCAAGAAGTGCAAGCTTTTATGCTAAAGAATAGTCAACTATTTCAGTAAAAGGTGTGGGTCAACTGGGAGGTGGTAGCTCTAGCAACAGGAAGTTACAGTGGATCGTAAGTGAACAGGAACTCTGTTGCCATATTCATTATTGATTGATTTGTGAACCTGATACGTCATTTTAGATCACACACTTGATCTGGATCAGCTTTGCACAAGTGATAGCATTCCAGAGCATGAGAGATGATGTTTGTGTCTATTTCATGGTAGCTGCAGGAAAACAAATTACACTTTTGACAGAGTAACCTTAACTTCACAAAAATGTTTAAATATATCTGCATGAATGAAGAGTTCTGGTAGGTCATTGTTTTGCAGATGTAATATTTTGTGCAGTATGCTGCATCGTAAAATCTAATACACAATCTCACCGAACCATTATCTGAATTACCAGTGTTGTGGTCTTGTGACAAAGGAGTAATAGGCAGTCTACTGTATGCCTAGAAATATGTGACAAGGAGGATCTTGGATCTGAAAGCACAACCTGTGAGGACAGATTGGTTGAATTGATTTAGGCCAGAGAAGACTGAAGAGAGATAAAATAGTGTTCAAGTGTCTAAAAGGGATAGCTGCTGAAAAGATAAATTAGTCAATAAGGCAAGAAACAATATGTTTAAATATAGGAACAGTTGCATTAAATGCTAGGAAAAGTCTTCCAACTAAAAATAATTAATTTCCTTCTAGTTGGATGAAATAGTTTGCTTACAGAGGTTTTGAAATTACTGCTTTTCAGGGATTGTAGAAAGAGTTTAGATAAATACTTGTGAGAAAGAGCATAGATAGACCTGCTTCTGCCCTGTGGTACGAAGAGAACTAGATGATTTCCTGGTGCAGCCCCACTGAGAGTGTGTGTGGGGTTATTCTATATTTAATAATCAGACTAGTTTTAACATCTGAATTTTCTCAGGGTATTTTGCAATAAATCTAATCCTGAGGTGACAGTAGTGTGGGTAATCGTGGCATGGTTACCACTAAAGGGAAAATGTCATATTCCTCCTGCCAGGTACAGATGGAAAAATGTGCCTGTGGCTACTGCTGTTACCTTGGCGTACTGGAGCAATCCGGGATCTAATACTCTTCTTACCCCTCATAACACAGACCTAGCTTGCAAATGGAGATCGCACTCTTTACATGGGCAACAATACAAGTTCCATCCATTCCTCTGACTGTTTTCTTCATCTTATGATTATTACCTGCTACCTTTCGTTCAAGCCCATGGTTGTATTGCCATTTTGTATTTCCTTACGCGTGCTGGATAAGTCTACATAAGCTATTTGTATTTTATCTAATTTATTTGCTCTTCACCTGTTAACTGGCGATGTATAAAAGAGGCAATGTCATGTATTTCTCTAGAATGTCAACTAATGAAAACAGAGCGACCAAAGCCAAACACATTCATTATCAGATGTCTTCAGTGGACCACTGTCATAGAGAGGACATTCCACGTAGACACTCCGGAGGAACGGTGAGGGTTTTATTTTTGTTTTGCTTTCTGTTTTCTTTATGCAGAAGCCTTGGCACAGTCTCTGCTGGGACTGTGCAGCAATCAGTACTTGGAACTGTGACATTCTGAGCACATCCGAACAGTTATTTGAAGAATTTATAAGTCAGCTTCTGTAAAATATTATCTGAGCTCATAGCTAGTGTAAGAGTTGCCTGCGAGTAGGTGGGATGCGTGTGTTCAAATAAGCCAAAACTATGTTATGGTATAGAATCATAGAATTGTTTAGGTTGGAAAAGACCTTTCAGATCATCAAGTCCAACCATTAACCTAGCACTGCCAAGTCCAACCATGAAACTATGTCCCTAAGCACTGCATGGGCCGTCTTTTAAATACCTCCAGGGATGGTGACTCCACCACTTCCCTGGGCAGCCTGTGCCACTGCTTGACAACCCTTTTGGTGAAGAAATTTTTCCCAATATCCAATCAAAGATCCCCTGATGCAACTTGAAGCCCTTTCCTTGTGCCCTATCGCTTGTTACTTGGGAGAAGAGACCAACATCCACCTGGCTACAACCTCTTCAGGTAGTTGTAGAGTGTGATAAGGTTTTCCTTCAGCCTCCTTTTCTCCAGTCTAAACAACCCCAGTTCCCTCAGCCGCTCTTCCTAAGACTTGTGCTCTAGACCCTTCACCAGCTTCTTTGGACACACTCCAGCACCTCAATGTCTTTCTTGTAGTGAGGGGCTCAAAACTGAACTTGAGGTGCAGCCTCACCAGTGCTGAGTACAGGAGGATGATCACTTCCCTAGTACTGCTGGCCGCATTGTTTCTGATACAAGCCAGGATGCTGTTGACCTTCTTGGCCACCTGGGCACACTGCCAGCTCATCTTCAGCCGGCTGTTGACCAACACTCCCAGGTCCTTTTCTGCCAGGCAGCTTTCCAGCCTCTCTTCCCCATGCCTGTAGCGCTGCGTGGGGTTGTTGTGACGCAAGTGCCAGACTCGGCACTGAGCCTTGTTAAACCTCATACAATTGCCCTCAACCCATCCATCAGTCCAGCCTGTCCAGATCCCTCTGTAGAGCCTTCCTAGCCTCCAGCAGATCAACACTCCTGCTCAACTTGGTGTCGTCCACAAACTGACTGAGGGTGCACTCGATCCCCTCGTCCAGATCACTGGTAAAGGTACTGAACATTACTGGCCCCAGTACTGAGCCCTGGGGAACACCACTTGTGACCAGCCACCAACTGGATTTAACTCCATTCATCACAACTCTTTGGGCCTGGCTATCCAGCCATTTTTTTACCCAGTGAAGAATACGCCCCTCCAAGCCATGAGCAGCCTGTTTCTCCAGGAGAATGCTGGGGGAAACAGTATCAAAGGCTTTACTAATCTCTAGGTAGACACCATCCACAGCCTTTCCTTCATCCACTAAGTGGGTCACCTTGTCATAGAAGGAGGTCAGGTCAGTCAAGCAGGACCTGCTTTCCATAAACCCATGCTGACTGGGCCTGGTCACCTGGTTGTTCTGTACATGCTGCATGATGGCACTCCAGATGATCTGCTCCATAACCTTCCCTGGCACTGAGGTCAGACTGACAGGCCTGTAGTTCCCTGATCCTCCTTCCAGCCCTTCTTGCAGATGGGGTCACATTGTCTAACCTCCACTCAACTGGGACCTCCCCGGTTAGGCAGGACTGCTGACCTATGATGGGAAGTGGTTTGGTGAGCACTTCCACCAGCCTCCTCAGTACCCTAGGGTGGATCCCATCCGGCCCCATAGACTTGTGTGTGTCTAAGTGGTGCAGCAGGTCGCTAACCATTTCCCCTTGCATTATGGGGGCTTCATTCTGCTCCCTGTCTCTGTCTTCCAGCTCATGGGGCTGGGTACCCAGAGAACAACTGATCTTACTATTAAAGGCTGAGGCAAGGAAGGCATTAAGTACCTCATCCTTTTCCTCATCCTTTGTCACTCTGTTTCCCCCTACATGCAATAAAGGATGGAGATTCTCCTTAGGCCTCCTTTTGTTGCTAATGTATTTATAGAAACATTTTTTATTGTCTTTCACTAATACCACCAGATTTCTCCCATCTCCCTTGCTGGCGGAGTGAAAAGCAGCGGACACTGCACATGGTGTGGGGCTGTGGCGTGCTGATGGGCTGGCTGGTGTACCTGTGCTGGTTAACCAGCATGCAGAATAGCTGTGGGCTCAGCTGACCCTGCTTGTCCCTCCACGGAAACCCTCATTGGGCCCATCCCTCTGTGCAGCCGCTGGTTTTTATGATGCTTGTAGGAATTTAATTATCTTTGAGGGCCTCTTTCTCAGGGGAATTGGAAATTAGCCAACAAGTTGAGTTTTAAGAGGAGACAGACAAAAAGTTGAACACACAGCATGGTTTAATAAATCCTGTTTGTTTCCTGTGAAAATGTCTTGCAGGGAGGAAGAATATCAAAAAGTCCCTTAAAATAGCAAGTTATTATCAGATAGTATTGGATAGGAGAGGGCATTTTATGCTCTGAGATGTATTATACCTGGAGTGTTTTCAAGTTTTCACTGTTAAAATATTTACAAAATCAGACACTGGTAATTCTTGAAATTAACTGTGCAGTGATCCTTTTTGATGCTGGTCAACTTCACCACCTGTAACATAATGCAGAATTTGGAAGGAAATTGAAGTGATTAATTTACATGAGTCTTCTGCTGTGTAACATGAGAATTCAAGATTCAAGCAACGCAGTGTGTAAAAAACATTATAAACTTTTCATTTCAAACTATGTTATGAGTTTCTAATAAGGATGTTGGGTTGTTCATGATAGGGAAGAATGGACAGAAGCAATCCAGGCTGTAGCAGACAGACTTCAAAGGCAAGAAGAGGAGAGGATGAACTGTAGTCCAACTTCTCAGATAGACAATATAGGAGAAGAAGAGATGGATGCTTCAACAACCCATCATAAAAGAAAGGTAATGACATTAAAAAAAATAACTGACAAGACTAATAGCCAAATAACTTTTGTAGAATGGTCTAGTTGGGGAAAATAATATACAGGGAATAGTATTTCTACATAAATTTCAGTGTATTACAAACATAAAAGTACTTATTTGTTTTATTTCAGTAAAGCTGAACTGCTTTAGTTTTGTTTAGTTGTTATGCTATCAGATACAGCACTTCTGAAAAACAAAGTTCAACCGTTCAGGCACATGTTAACATTCTGCTTATTGTTTGAATATTATATTCATCTTTTCCTTTTTGTTTGTTTACTCTTTTAGAAGTATGGTAATAAAATATTTTCTTTAGACAAGTAGTTTTGCCCCCATTCTCATGCAAATAATACCCAGTACAAATTAGAAAATTTGCATGAGAAAGGCTAGCAGGATTTGGTTTTTAATGACCTTGGATTTTGCTATCTGGGAAAATAACTCTGCGTTAGTTTTCAATGAAGTAAGAGAAAACAATGTTTTGGGGTTTGTTTTTAGTCCTTCACAGCTTTTGGTGTAAGTAGGAATATGTACATTGTTTACTATAACATACTTGTATTATCTCCAGAGTCAACAGGATAAACATACAACTAAGAACGCGTTTTAAAGATTCAGTGCCACACAAAAATTTGCTGATTATTTTGTGTTTCCATTTTGTCCTGTTTCTGTAATTACGGACTACTCTTGAAAAATAGATCAGTCAAACGGATGTCTCTCATTTACTGTACAGGATTGACATGACTCAAGAAATGCATTGAAATTACATGAGAAATAATAACCTGTTTCTGTAGGACTGACTTCATTCTTTCTAGCTAGGAGCGAAACCTGTAGAAAACTAAGAGGAAGTCTGCTGACAGAGCAGAATAGTCTTACAGCTAATGTAACTGAGTGCCTTTGGGTACTGAACAATGGAAAGAAATAGAGAACGTGTGCTTTTACTCATAGAGCATGTTTTGTTCGTAGCACTATGTGAAGCAAGAATCCTAGCAGAATCAGTGGCTGAAAACTCTACCCTTGTGAATAAAACAAAGGTGTCATAGGAAATCTTAGTTTATCATGTCCTAACTTTTGAGAACTTGAGTTTGCAGTGCAAATGTGGTTCTTTCATGTTGTTTCATTGTATGCAATTTTCTAACCTTTTTCGGCTATAGAAAAAGGTAAAAGCTAATTATATACAGCTGTAACAATACTCTCATTGTACATTGTCAGGTTGACATTGAACTTTTAGCCTTGCTGCATAGATGCTTCATGATTCTGCTCCAGGGTGAAATATGATAAGTGACAGCAAGACAGGGGCAGCGTTCGAGGTGTGTCAGTCTTTCTGAGAGGCGGTACGATTATGTGCAAGGGATTTGGGTTTGTTCTATTAAAGATCTCAACACTGTTCCAAGCCTGTGTATCCTCTTAGTGGAGTACAAAACCACTGTATAACAAGAAGCATTTTCAAGGTGTCAGAATTAATGCTATTTAATATAAGTAGTTTATCTGGAATGTATGCTTTCCTTGTTCACAGTGCAGTGCATTTTCCCATGCCACAAAAGGGGTTGTGGGAACAGGAGGAGGAGGAAGATCAGTTTTGTTTCTGTCTGGTTGCTTATGCTTTAAGAAATGCTGAAATAAGTAATGCTGGGACAGTGCACGTGCAATGCTGCAGAATATTTAGCAGCTTTGACAAGAAGCCAAAAGCAAACTCTACAAAACAAAGGTGAAATGAAAAATGGTGATATTCAACACCTAATAATAGAGCAGAATGGAGTTTTTGTAGTCAATGAAGAGCATACTGATGACAGCAAGGATATTTTTTTGCCAAAACTCAAAACTCCACTGCAGATTTCTGACTGTTGGAAGACTTTAGCAAAAGGTTCTCAGAAGTTTTTTGGAATCAAAAATATTAAATGACCATAATGACTGAGGGTTGTCACTCCCTCAATGTTAACGGAAATTGGGAAAATATATATATTTAGAACTGTTTCTGTTTTGTAGAAATGTTTCTGAAAAGCTTCAGTTTAAGCTTTTGTAGTTGTTAATATAATCAGAACCATTTCAGTTATAAAGACTTAATGCATTTTTATTGCTTTTTTTGGTACTGGATTTCTTTTCATTTCAGGGATTTTTTGCACAATGTGTCCTACAAGCTTGTTTTGTCACCTAATTTTACATCTAAGCCCAGTGAATTTTGCTTATGCATGCACCAGATGGTATACATATGAGTAGAAGAGCATAATCAGATTAAGAAACAAGACAGAGAGGAGTGGGCCTGTTCTTCTCTAAAAAGGTAGCAAACGGTTTACAACGAAAACAGTCTTTAGGATGTGGAACTTGATTTGAACAGACATGACAGCAACGTCCCTGGCCAGATTAGCTGGAAGAACCAAAAGCACTTTTTTTTTTCTCTCAATTTTTTAGATGGTGTCAATGTGCCACTAAAGTTTTACGGTAATAGCATCAGTAAAATTCAGAGCACTAGAAATTCTTAGCAAACTGCTTTTATTTCTTGCTGTACTATTCCTTATAAGTAGAGTTTCTCCCTGATGAAGTCAGATGAAAACTCCAAGCAGCATAATCTTTGTTCAAATTGGGAATTTTTAAAAATTAGTTCCTTGGTAGGAATTGTCAGCACCTGTAGTAGGGTTTATTCTTTTGAACAGATCCTCCATGGGGGAGTAAATAGGCTTTACAGAAGGCTGAACATCATACGGTTCTTTGGTTAGTGCAGTTTCCTGTAGCTTCACTGCTTTTCCTGTGTTTACAAATGTGCTTTGCAGGGTGCAGAATGAGTAAAGAATAGATTTTTCAGAGGAACCCAAGAAGTAGTATAATGAGGAAAAAGATTCAATCCTCAGAGTTCAGTAGGAATGAAAAAGATGGGAAAATCATCAAGGAGAAAGAATCCAATCTTATAGGAGCCTCCAAACTTGCTTACCAACATCCCTAAGGTTTAGGAAGTATTTCCGTTTTTCCACCAGTTTTCAGTACACCCTTAGCTATGGCATCTGTGTTTCTCTTTCCCAAGGTCTTGTGTTCTTTGGCAGACTTTTTGAGTTACCCTGTACTGTGTATCATCTCTAAGCCTTCTGCTGAGGTTCTAAAGAATAAGAGCATCAGGAGACTTTATTCTTAGAACTAGCACTACCACGATAACCTGCTGTTAAGCCACGGCTCAAAATCTTGCAAAGCTATTACCTTCCTCTTATAAATACACATACATTTTTTTAACTTGTTTTCACTGAGCTTGCAGCTAGATTCATGACTGTTTTGATGAACATTATGTAAGCAAATTTTAAGCGAATGAGTCTTTCATTTTGACTGGCTTGCTGCCCTTAGCATCAAACCCATGTCTGTGATCAGTCGAGCCAAGATCCTCCTTCTGTGTGTGGGCAAAGGGCTGCTTTTCTGAGCTGATTTTATTCAGACTCTGATGGTCCCTCTCTAAATCCAGCCTCTCAAAGAAGATCAGAAGTATCGGAAAAAGTTACCCCTTTGAGGCTGCTTATGATCCCATGAATTTTTCACTGGTAGAAGTGATAAGTTGTTACAGTCACTAACTTAGTGTTCTTTATCAATAAAGCTGTTGGCCATTCTTTGTCAGGGAACGCGATAGCTTATGACTGAAGATATGGAATGTTCTGCCCTGAATTACTCATCTTCTGCCTGAATTGTGTTTTGAATGCATTTTGGATTTTTCACTTTTTTTTGGTCATTTTTCACTGCTTTAGCACAAAGGCAGTTGTTTTTGCATGATGGTTATCATTGAACTATCAAAGTAGGTAATCTGACTTTCCAAAGTACTGACTGTGATATCTGAGAAGGCTTACCTTTAGTTGATTAAGTACTAGTAGCACATAGTATTTGGATCACAACCATATTCTTGGTCATATTCTTGCATTGTGTGACACTCCAGCTGAGCTAATAAACCTGTTGGACTTAAATTGTCTGTTGGTGCAACCAGCTCTTGGATGTACTACGTTTAACCTGCAAAATACGTGATACTAGATACTTGAATGGTCACTATAAAGGAGTCACGTGAATGAGGAAAACTTGCCACCTCTTCCTTTTCAGAGCCAGATTGATTAATATAAAAACCATGTAATTGTAATCTGTATTCAAGTTTTTACAAATCCACCTCTAATGCAAAGACTGTTGTAGAGTCTTACTGGTATAATATTGCAGTGAGGATCATGTCTGTTTCAAAAAAGCCATCAGTGCAGTGGTCGATGTTACGTGAAACCTACTGATACACCACGGTCTTGTGTCCCTGGTAACACACGAGTTGATGAACTTTCTTACATGTGGAGCATTCATAAAATGCTGGTATAGACTAAGACTGTTCTGTGTGTGCTTTGTAAAAATAAGTGTGTGTGTGTGTGTAATATACTGTACTTAACTTTAGAGAACTATACTAATAGCATTGAACAATATATCCTAGTGATTTAAGGATACAGTTAACTGTGTGAACTTAATCGTAGAAGTGTACCTTTTTTTGTAAACTGTTTTTATTATACTGGTAACAGCATTTGGTTATATGCGGACACACTTGGGTGCATATTGGAACTGGATAGCATAAGTCTTGCTAATCCTTGTTCTTTGCTCCTTATAGACAATGAATGATTTTGACTATTTAAAACTACTGGGCAAAGGCACGTTTGGTAAAGTTATCCTGGTCCGAGAGAAGGCTAGTGGGAAATACTATGCTATGAAGATCTTGAAAAAGGAAGTCATTATTGCAAAGGTAAGGAAGGTTATAGTTTTAACATTCAGTCATTTTTTAATGGAATAAGCAATATCTAGTATATAAGGTGTATTTGATTTTTGATGGTAACTGCGTTTGCTAGAAATATGTGTCTATCTTCAGAAGATACACAAAAGGAGTACCAAAAAAAACATTTTGCATGCTTTTTTCCTGTGTCTTATAATCTAGAGTGTGATAAAGCATTGAGAGGGTTCACTGGGGTAATCCAAGTTTTAAAACAAGAACAAGTGCATTGTAGGGTGTATTGCATACTTCAAAAATTTTTCTAAGTCAACTGCAGGTTTATTCAGATAAATGCAATTAATGTAATGGGCCTGTGCTCTTTTCCTGGTATGTTAGATATGCATGGGACCTAACAATTTCACTTTTTCAGTTTTTGAGGAACAAGAAGAGCCTGAAGCTGATGTCTGAAGAAATGGTTTAAACTGGCATTGTCAAGTCACTTAAACTTGATTAGTTTAGTGTTACTAGTACTTGTGCTTGGTCATAATTTTACTAAGTTTAAACTTGAAGGTCATCTACTCTGAGCTTTGTTTCTAGCAATTCTAAAGTTTTGAATCCCCTTTGCACAGAACAAGTTGAGAGCAAGAAACCTACATATTCTTATCACCATGAGACACAATTAAAAATAATCCCAATTACTACGTAAGGAGGTTTTTGAGGGATGTGGATCTGACTGAGCATTTTCAATGCTTGAGGCTAACAATACCAGTATTTGTAAAAACTGAGTGTGAATGGGAACTACTGTGGTTTATATATTTTATTGTAAATATCCTTCAGATTTTTCTAATTTTCTTAATGACCTATGAAGACCAGGCTTACAGAGTTTTGCAGCCTATCTCTATGTTAATTTGTCTATCTGTCACTCACTTTCTAATAACTTTTGAATGTGTTGATCAGTTTTGATTAAATTTGATAGAGGAGTAGAAACCTCAAAACCAATTATATTTCCTTGAGTTTCATTAAAACCAGCCCTGGTGCAGGAGGAGAGACTTAAATTTATGTCTTCAGCAGAGAAGAGACTGACGTGTGAGTTCTGCGTGCCCTTAGCAGCTGTCCCGCATGCACTGGTGGGCTGGTCGGCATGTGTAGGATTTGGACTAACAGCAACAGAGAGTGCCCTTTTCTTCTTCATAAGCAGGAGATACAGAAAGAAAAGCGGCTATTGCTGCTGCGTTCCCTGATTCTACATGGGAAGGAGCACCTCGGTGGCCTTCCTTGCAAGACTTTATAAATGGTAGCAATCTCCGTGGGTTGCCACGTGGGTCTCAGAGTCTATCTGGGTGCTGCGTGCTGTGGCCCAGTCTCCAGCCTGACACCCTTCCCCAGTGCTCTGCTCACCCGTGGCACCCAGGATGTCCCCGGGGGAGTCTTATGTCGGTCTGCTAGGAGCTCCTGTTCTGCTGCTGCTCATTTGTACCCTTCCAGCCTTCAGAGCATTGTTTCTTTGTATCAATAAAATAAAAACCACCTTTTTTAATTTTAGGATTTTTCCTTTTACTTTGCTGGGTGCTACGATATCACCGAATTTTTAGAAGGGTTAAAAGTGATTCTTGGATAACTTTACCTCTCTCTGTTGAGCAAAAATTCTTGTTCATAGAAGTATGTATAAAGCTAGAGAAATTTTGAAGAGATCAGAGATGCAACTGTTCATTGATCTGTTTACCTGAAAACAGAAAGCTAGCTTAGTGATAGATTGGGCAGAACCTGGCACTCCCTGAAGCAGACCAGGGTCTGTTTTTCTGCTTTAATCTTAACAAGATGATTAAGTGTGTGAGAAAACATGCCTTTCATCCTGTGATGAAAATGTGAGCATCTCAGTCTCTTAAATTTTACTTCCTCAGAACTGTAAGTTTTCCATAGTATGGTTGTATATTGATAAGAAACTGATGAAAGAATAAAAAAGAGACTATGCTTAGATCTTCACAGGTGAAGTGATCATGTTTTGTTCCCTATAGTCATCAAATACCAGTTTTTCTACTCTTCCTCAAACTAAAACCAGAAGCAGACTTGAGGCTGAACTTAGCTGTCTAGCCCAGGCAATGTGTATGTCATGGGGATTTATCAATAACATTTAACTCCGAAAGTCTGTGCCAAGGATATGGTCACTAGGTAGAATAGGTCTGCAGTCCCAACTCAGCCTATAATGTGATATAATATACACTACAGAAGGTCATACCTCTAAACAGCATAATATGAAGCAGAAAAGTGGTGCATTGACAGCTGTATCTAGAAGGCTGTGTAGCATCTGCCCAGTTCGGACTAAATCTGTTGATCCTAAATTTTCATGGCACATTAATATTGCACTTACCAGGGAATTGCTACCAGTATTACAAACTTCGGATGCAATGCCAGAAAAACTGGCCATTGCCAGGGTTTTGCGCCCCTTATCTGGTAAACCACTGAGCTTTAAAAATAAATAAATAAAACTTCAGGCTTGCTATTCTCCTTGAAGTGTTTTTTGGTTTTCCCCTTGTATGCGATTGTAGTGTATACACTGAGTGTTGCACTGCTATTCAGCTAAATGGCGTCATAATTTATTACCACTGACTGTGGTGTTGTTGTTGTTTAACTTCCTATTTTGACAATTTTTAAAGTCTAATTTAAAACTCCTGACATCTGTGTTTACTTTCTAGTTTAATAATACCTTATCTTCAGAGCATAATCTGATAAGCAGGTGCAGTACAAAAACGTTGTATCAGTATTATTTGTAGCAATAATAAAGTACAATCTGACTAAAAATATTTACCTCTGCAGGATTATGGCTGGAGTTTGAATCACACTAAGTTAGTCTTCAGTTCTGTACTACAGAATACTCAGCGGTAGCTTAGCCCTACAGAAAATGGCTAAACCACCCCAGTGGCTCTCAGGCTTTTTAGGTTTGTCCCCTGGCAGCCTGGGGAGGGGGATTTACAGCGTGTATTCATACAGAATTGCATAAAATGCCTGTGTATTCCTAATAGGAACCTCCTAAATCCCTGCTTTTCTCTGTAGTCCTTAGGAGTTGCTCGCCATTGTAGCGCGGGGTGAGCTCTCTTCCTGCCATCCTCTCCCCCCTACTCTCTTCCTGTTGGTTACTACCTGTGTAGGTTTCTTGCAGATTGATTCATTCTCTCTGTAGATATACTCACATGATTCATACCAGAACTGTGAAGCTGTGATGACTATGTTTTTAAACTATCAAATCCAATATTATCATTTCTTCCTTCCCTGCATTGTAGATAAAGTTAAAGACTTCACTTTAACATATTTATTTTTCTTATTTTCTTGCTTTAAAGTGCATTTTGCCAAACTTAAATTTACTTTAAAATCTTTTCTCAAAAAACATTAATTATTTTTTGTCTTTCTTTCAGGTTCATTAATTTTCCAAAACTTTACTGCAGCTTTCTCTTTTCAGAGGTGTTGACTTTTTCCTCATAATTAATCAAATAATAATTTTATATATTAATTCAGCCCTACTTTTTTGACTCTTTATTTCTCAGGATGAAGTGGCTCATACGCTTACAGAAAGTAGAGTATTGAAAAACACCAGACACCCTTTTTTAACAGTAAGTATCAGGAATTAGTTTTAAGTACATAATTAAGTACTTAATTTTCAACATGATGGGTGTTCCATTATGAACATAATTTACAAACAAATTTTGAAGTCTTTCTCATGATGATTTGTAAACAAACAGTAGCTATCTGGTGCTTATGATACCCTTTATCAGAATATCTATTTAAGAGTTCAGGAATAAAGTTTCTAATAATTTTGTAAAGCTTAACTGCACTGAAAACAAATTTAATTGTAGAATGTAACTCTTGTGCAATTTTTGTGCAACTTTTTTAATAAAAGTTATTGATTTCACATAGTGTCAAGTAAGTAATTTTTACTAAGAAAACTTAATTAAGAATTCAATAAAATGATAAAAATAACTATTTATTCAACATAAGTAGCCCATGGAGCAATAAAAGTCAACCCCACTACTTCAATATCTTTGTCTTCATATGGCTAATATTTATAGAAGGAAAATATTGAAAAGAAGATGAAAATTTTGAGATTCGTGACAAGTTATGATTAATAGGTCTAATTTTACAACTGACTTTCTTCTGTAGAAGTAATTCTGATTCCTCTCTTATGAGAATATATTAGAAAATCTTTTCATTGATTTCAAAAGATAATTAACATGTATTTTAAGATAGGGAAAAATTATTTTGCTTTTTGTGTTAAAATATCAAAGGATAACATGGAAGCTTTCCTATTTAGAAAATCATAAAGAAACCTGTTAGAAAGCAGAGGATTGCATTTACATTGCTTGGCCAAAATATTCTTGGAATTTCAGTCAAGAGACATGAGATCTCCAAAGTTTTATTAAATTAGAGTGTAAAGGTAAGCAGGAGTAGGTGTAATTCCCATCAAATTGTGCAACAATGTCACTGCAGTTGTATCTTTATATCTTTCTGATATTACTAAGCAAATATTTTAAGATGACATGCAGTATTTAAGTCACATGAGACTATGATTTTGTTACATGTAATTCTACTGCATTTCATTTATTTTAGGCCAAGCCTGCATCCGTGAATTTTCTTTGGTATAATTTTTTCCAAGGAAAATCAATTCAACATTGATAAGCCAATATTTTTTATTAAGATGATACCTTTTGTTACAATTTTAAAATTAAATGTAACTAAATATATTCGTTTGACACTCTATTTTTAACATTGCATAGTATGTGAAACCGGAGAGTCCTTGCTTTGGAAATGAAAGCGGGCTGGAGGTTAAGATCACTTTTAAGATTTTATTTGGGAGAAATTAAAAAGAGCATGATAATCTCTGTCTTCATGGACATTGTGGAAGTGGACATCAGAAAATATAATGAATGAGAATAGCTGGTGTACCATGTATGGCAGTAAGAAATGCAGTAGAAAATTGTGTTAGTAACTGTTCAGTATTTTAGTATAATAAGCATGCTGTTTTCATATCAATGGCAACATGGCAGAGATGAGGGAAGATATGAAGGTTTTTGTGTTAATTCATCTCAAGCACCAGATAGGAAGTTACACTTTTAATTACTCTGAAAGTCAGAATTGTCTGCTTAAGAGAATAAAATTAAATTTTATTACGGTTTAAGTGTAAGAAATTTGGTTAATACAAGATGGTAACTGGTTTGGTTTTGCTGTTTTCTTTGCAAGTCCTTGAAATATTCCTTCCAGACAAAGGATCGTTTGTGTTTTGTGATGGAGTATGTTAATGGAGGAGAGGTAAGTTTAAAAAATATGTTCTGCACTTGTAATAGTAACACTGTCACTGGGTTACACTTCAAAGGATGTAATTTTTCTTGCCTTTTTTGCTTTCTAGTATCTTTAGCGGGTTTTTTTGAATTTTAAAAATTGTTTTATTTAAAAAAATGCAGATGTGTATTATAACTATGCTGTCAAAAGTAGTTCCTATTCTTGAAAAATTAGACTGTTGTATCTTGACAGATAATTTCATGGCAGAGAAATAATTACAAGTAGCTTGCTTATTGGTTTTTCTTCAAGCATATTATAGCATGTTCTGGCATGAAACGGTCATAATCTAGTGCAAACAAGCAAAAATAATCGTGACTAGTCTTGCTTTTTTCCTAATGTGAAATATATGCTCTCTTCTTTGCTGTAGCTGTTGCAAATACCTATGAGAAAAGAGTGCAGTGTTCGTATTTTTCGTTACTTCAGTCCCCTTCACTTGCTATGTACTCTGGAAATTCCAACTTGAGTGCTAACCTTGTTATAGTGTCATTAGCCTTTCAGCCGTTACTGTCCTCCAGCTGTTTACTGAAGAATGGAATATCAAAAACTAGACCTGTCAAACAGAATTGAAGAGAGTTGCAATCTAAGAAGAGGGCTTTTATCTACCTTTTAGGTTCTGTTTGCTATTCAGACTGTATCTTGTTATAACATGAACCAGGGGTTTTTCCTTACTTTGTCTACTATATGCTGCATTGTAATGTTAAAGGACTAAGTGTTTCCACTAGGGTTTTTTTTTATCAGAAAACTGTTTCTTCATTCAGGAATTGTTGCAGCTTGATGCTGTGTTTTGCATTATTCTTTTGCTGTGTTCTGCTACGATTAAACTGTCTTCAACTATAATCCTAATGCCGGAGCACCCCAAAGTGCTTGTCGTGCATTCATTGCTCTGGCGATTTCTGGGCCCAGTCTTAGGCCCGTTTACATCCTAACTTGTCCATGGCCATCCTCTACCAGCTGTGGCTAAATGTGATGCTAGACAGTTCTCACATGTTTAACACAGTATGTATAAACCCAGTTCTGGGCATCACAGGTGTTGAACCATTTTGGCTAGGTGAACTAGGCACAAAAATCTCCCTCAGCAGCGATAGGCTAACAGCCTTCTCTTGGACAGTCAGCTGGCTTATTTGACATTGAACTGACGTCACCAATATTAAGTCAGTGCTATCTGCAATGAGTTTTAAAAGTGATGCCTTATAAACTAGCTAATTCTTCTTAGTTTTCTCGGTGTAAGACCTTATTGCATTTCTGTAACCCTGGGGGATGCACTTTGAAAGTAAGCTTTTAACATGGGCCTATCGTTTAGATACTTGTCTTTTTGGAAGATACCGTTCTGTCCTGTTTGAATGCAGAACAGAGGCCACAGAGAATATTTTCAACTCCTTTCTTAAGACCGAGGATGCTCTGACACTGCATTTTGATCAGGCTTGTATCTTGTGTTCCTCTGCATTGGCTGGCACTTTTGTGGCACTGACGCAAACATCTTGTGTCATGGGTTTCTTGGTAGCAGCCTGCTTTTGCTTTTTGGGAGTTGAGTGATTGCAATGTACTTTACCAACACTGGGTTGCCTTTTTTCCAGGTTATGATGCTCTTGTTTGTCAGTGTTGCTCATGTTCTTTGCTGATGGGTCTCTAATTCAGTGTAAATTTTTGCCACAGTGGGAAATAATGGCCTTTCAGAGCAGGCAGTTTTCTTTGAAGAAACTCTTGATATGCTTATGTGCTTCTCTTTGACTAGAGATCTGAATTACTAAGTTGGACGCACTTTTAATAGGAAAATCTTGAATCTTACCAAGTTTTCCTATGAATTTCAGACTTTAATCATTGTCTACTAAGAAATACAAAGGACCTCATATTTGTAACAATAGCCTTGTTACTAACTCAGAACTACTGAAAGTAAGTCGCGCAAAGTTTGCCCAGCATTTTTAGCCATTTGTAAGCTTATTTCCTACACGATGCACAGACTTTTTTCTTTTTCTGCTTACCTCTACTATTCTCTCTGTGTTCCAAGGAAGTTTCATTTCCTTACAATGGTTTCTCACTGTTGAAGGTGTTGAAAACTCATCTTTTAATTATAACCTTCCCATGGGAAATTGACTGTAGCAGTACCATGTTGCTTTTGGTTCTCTCCAGAGCTGTACTACCTTCAGTGTGTTTCTGTTTAAAATGCCTTTAGATCAAAGATTTCTTTTTAGTTAAACAGTTGTGCCTGAGACAATTGCTTGCGAATTTTCTTGGGTATGTCTTTCAGGAGAACATTACCCAAACAGTCCTCTGAATGAAGGAGTTTCTGAAATTTGTGTGCATATTCTTGACTCTCACTCAGGTGAAAGCAAGAAAATGCCACAATTTAGGCTTCCGCCCTACTACAGTAATAAAAAGTCTAGGACTAGGAGTCTTCAGTTGTTCTTCTTGTGGTTAGGAAGGAAAACAGTCAAGAAAGGGGTCACTGAATTTCATTCTGGAGGAGAACAAATAATGTTAAAATGTTTCTAAACAAGAATCTTCTGTGCCTGTTAAAAATCTAGTTCTGTGTTGAATTTAATATCTCACCAGAATAGTAGTGATTTATCTTTGCTTTACCTTGCCTATGTAACTTCAAATTAGTTAGGCTCAGTTAATAAGGGAACATGTTATAACAACTGCATCAGTTTTACAATGAACAAAGTATTACCATATCGAATTTTGAATTCACTTGACTTCCTTTAAAAAAAAAAAAAAAAAAAAGGCAAGTACTATATTCTGTAGCTAAATATATTACAACAAATCATTAGAGGATATTTTCAAGAAAATTATTCAGGTGAAAGTACTGAATATGTTAATTTTCTTATACTGACAACTTTTACAGTTAATTTTCTGCTGCTTAGGGCCCAATCTTGAAATCTTTGTTGTGGTCTGAAAGCTCAACTTTTTCTTTTTTTAGTGTAGCTGTTAGACTTTGTGGATGAAATGTGTCTACTGATCACAAACTATGATGCAGAGCTGGAAGGATACTTTTAACATTGTGATTACTTCTCAATAACTTTGCTATACTGAAGGAATTACATTAAAGTAGCATTAAGACATTGACGTTTGATTTTAGAAAAAATATATTCATCTGGCTCAGTTGAGATGACCAAATTCCATTATCAAGACTTTGAAGTGTCATATTTTATGAGTGTGTGCTAAAAAAATACATGCAGTATTGCATGATAAACTGTGTTCTTTACTTTGGTTCAAAATATAGGATATTAATGTAAATATTTTTAAATAAGTAAAACTATCAGTACTTAGATGAAAACAGGCCTACTTTAAAGAAAAGAAAACCCCTTCATTTTTGTACATATTTTGCTGTTCTTCTATCAGGATTTTGAAAAAAACGTGTAAGGCTGTATTGATGGTTTTCCTGCTAGTACTGATTTGCCTACTCTTCCTTTTGTAACCCATATAATTTTGAGTCCTGTGTGATTGCAGTAGGTTAGTAGTACATTACAGTGTTCCCCCAACTTCCAGGCCGTACAGAATGGTATAAACTGTAGTATAAAAAATTATATTCTAAGAGTGACTCTTTATTGCTGGGCAATACTTTTGGAGTGTGTGTTTCCCATTTTTTATTTCTAGTATTTTGCTTTAAAGGCTGAAAAGCCTTAGGAATGAAATCTATTACATACATTACTCTGCAGAGTAGACTGATTCAGCTGACTAATAAGTTGATTAGCTTCTTTGCTTTGCACTTTCAAGATAATTCCAAATTCCGTACTATGTAACAAACTTAATTGGTAATTATCTGTATAATAAAATTAGACTCTAAAATTTGTTCAGATGGTTTATCCACACCAGAATTATGAATCTGTGTTCCACTTGGCTTTTTTTTTCCCCCACAGCTCTTACTTCAGTTCTTTAGGCAAGAGAGAACTAAATGGTTTGTTGTAATTGAACAAGTGTCTACTGTCTAAAAAAAAAAAAAAAAAAAAGGATTTACAACCTACCTAATGAAAAATAACTCTGAATACTGTTGTAAAAGCTTTGTTGATTTTATCTCTATTGTGTCTTGTTTTGTTTTCCTTTAACTCTTACGTAAATGAATGTTCCTTAGCCTAAAATTACAGTTGTCCAAGATAAGGGTGCTATATTTCTTTGGGTATAGAGTGTGCCTAGAAGTGAAGAAACAATAAACAAATAATTCAAAATTTCAAGGCTGCTACTGCAAATGCTTTGCAGAAGAGTCAAATCAACAGTTAGATATAACATGTGTTTAACTACAGAGCTGAGCAAACCCAATATACAACAGCAAGAGCCAGTCATACAACTTTCAACATGTGAAATGAGTCGCTAACATGTGTAGAAGTTAAACATATCGATTGATACTTTTTTTAATATATTTGGCATGCTTGGATCTGGAGTTGAATATACTTTTATGTTTGATCTTTGGTTTTATTTGTTGCAATTTTTCCATTAAAATATTTTATTAGGAAAAAACCCCATGGCAACATTGTTGTACAGTTTTTAAATAAAGACATACCAGGAAATTTATAGCTCCAATCCTCACTGTAATTATAGCACCCTCATGTATGCCATCAAAAATGTTATGTGCAGAATGACTTTCTTTGTGCCAAAGCTATTTCTATTGCAATTCCAATGACTTTATAGCACATATTTAATAACTGTAAATCAATAAATAGTGCAAATGTTGGAAGCTTTTTCCATAACCTTCCATCAGATTTCTTCTTTTCTTTCTCTGACTTAATAAATCTAATCTTCATGTTCTGACAATTGTAAATAGAGCCTGGTGGCATAATTATTCCAAAATAATGAACCAACTAAATAATTAGCTGAAAATAATGCTGTAATCTCACTGAATTAGATTTTTCTATTATAAAGTTTGCTTTAGTATCTTTTGCATATATCTGAGTATGAATTCACTTTTAACATGCATTTTTATATCTAAATATACATTCTTCATTCAAAACTAGCATGTATGGTTTGACGACAACTCTGCTAGGTGCTATAATAATCTGAAGAATGCTTTGGAAGACTGACTGTAGTGTCATATATAATGTTCAAATAAAACTAAATTGGGAACTCAGTCTCTTTGGCAAGCAGAACTATTGCTAGTTGTTTCTAACTGGTCATTTTACCCTGAAGTTAATATTTTGAATGAATATCAAGAACGTTTTTTTGGAAATAAACGCTAAAGAAAATAAACTTTAGTTATGTTAGCTTGTCAGATTATCAACTCTCAGATTCAAATTGGGACACCTTTTTTTTTTTAATAGAAACTAATTCATCTGTTGCTGACAAGTATGCTGAGGTTTTAGAAAATTCTAAGACTTTGCTGCTCAGCTTCTGGATTAGTCTCTTTCATGCAGAAAATTGCTATAGTCCTTTTGCATAGATATGAATGTAGAGCTGACTGGAGGTTATAATATAAATTTTTCGAATGTCTTTGCTATTTGTGTATGTTAAAAGTGATCTGAAAGTTGGACTTTATTTTGAATTACATTGAGTCCATCAAAACAAACAAAACTCTTAAAAATGAGTGACATTAGCTCATTCTTTATGAAAGAGACTACAAATCAGACATTAATGCATAAATTACATAAATTTTGCATTTTGCTTTATTTGGATGAAGATCTACTTAGCAGTATTTGTTTCCTATTTAAACCTTGCAAAACCGGGTGGAAAAGACCCCACAAATTGAGAAATACAGGTATTCTTTTCCCAGTTTTCTAATAGGTGTGAGGCACTTCCTGAAGGCAGACGTAGTCGCTTAGTCCGTATGGCTCCTCTGTTTGCGTTGGCAATTAAGCAGTCCTCAGTACAGAATGCAGGTTACTACAGGGAGGGCTGATGTCATCACCAGGGATGCGGGCTTAGACAGGGAAACAGCAGCAGGAGCAATTGAAATACCTCCTTGTCATGCAGGTTTTCCATTTTTATACGAGGTGTCACGAGAATTCAAAAAGAAATTGAAATGGGGGTGCAGATACAATGAACAAAAAATGAAATACTCTCTTTAAATTGTACTGCAGTTTCTGTTTTCTGTGGAGTCTCTGCTGGTCCAAATACATGCTGCCAAAAGGCTCAGTTTACTGGGAAGCTTGTTTAGGTACAGAAGACAGTAATAAACATTTTTTGAAGTGCAACTGTCAGGAAAGAAGTTGACTCCCAGTTGTTCGTAGGATTGACCTTTTAATTACATTTTGAAAAGTCCACACACTGAAAATAGCTGCAGTAGTTCTTACACTGTTTTGTGCTGGGTGAGCTATGTAGATTTAGCACAAGTGTAAAGTAGGATGTGGTATTGACAAATTAAGCACATTATTGTGTGGTGGTGTTTGTTGTTTTTGTGGTTGGTTTTTTTGTTTTTGTTTTTGTTTTTTTTTTTCCCCACCCTGCCATTTTGGAATTCTCATCTACTTGATATTTTTAGCAGTGCAAATAAAAAATCCCACATTGCTCTTATAGATTTCCTTGTCTATATTTAATCTATAAATGATGACATTTTCTCTGTTTCTGGTTTTTTGATTGTTAGCCTTTGTGGTAAAACCTAAAACATTGGAACTTGCAGGAGTAAGGCAGGTGGCCCATTTGCTCTAAAGCAGAATACAGACATGTACTAATCTTTCATTAAGGACTTTCCCAAGCTTTCTTAATGCAGTAAATAAAACTAGGCATTTTAGAGTGCATTTGAATTACATAGCCAAATTCTGCTTTTTTTAGATGTTGTTCCAGGTTCTGAGGGTGCTGTTTTATCCAGGAAGATGCTGATAGCCTTGCAGAACCTCACCTTATGCTTTTTCATTGCAGCTGAAGTTACTGGCAATACGTAACAATATTTTTCACTGAAAGACTTTAGTTGAAAAAGCGTCTGCAAAGTGCTGTTACGTATAAAGTATTAAAGAAGAGATAAAACCCCCAAAGAAATGTTTTTGTTGTAGCAAAGAAATACACTAAATACATAGTTGTGGTGGTTTTTTTT
>VXBL01007193.1:89110-185862 GCA_013400195.1 Aramus guarauna
GAGAGAGAAAAAAAAATTGAGTAAAATAAGAAGGAGGATAGCAAGGGACGTTAAAAGGAATTCATGAAATGAATCTAATGATCTCACAGGTAGATTGATAGGCCGGAAGACACAGCTTAGAGATGAGAAGGTTTTTCTTACGGGGAAGAATGTGGTTGTGGGTAGGAAATAGAGTTTGGATTAAAGACAATTATGTTATTTTGCTCATTTTCTCTTAATAGAAACTAATAGAAAAAGAGAAGCAAAAGGCAGGAGAAATTGATAAGCAACTTTAAAGAGGAGCTCACTGGAGAGTTGTTTGATTAGGAATATAGAGGAACTGAAGGACAGAATAATTTTTGTCATGGCTTATGCAACTTCCTTTTTATATCCTTTTCCTTTAAATTTCATTTGAATTTAAAGATATTTGAGGCATCAAAATAATATGCATTTTGAAATTCGATGCAACCTATTATAGAAATAATAGGCATGTGCCATTATTTTCCACTTCTAGAGCTACTGGATAGAAAAAGTAAATAGGGGGAAAGGGAATTTGTGGAAAATGGCACAAATTAAGGGAAGGGAGCTGTTAAAATGTTGCTAGATGGCATCTGCATTCACAGGGCTTTAAAACAAGTATGAACTTTTAGGAGCTGGAACAACACTGTATAGAGAGACAGTGGAAAAGAAACTTTATGTTAGGCTTGGTCTTCCATCATATTCGGCAAGTTCTCACTTATATTTGGTTACCTCTGGTGAGCATTAATGAAGATTGATTGTCAGTGTCTTTTGGGGTTTATTTAGGGGAAGGTGTAGTTCCTGTTGTTATTGAGCTTCTTTTTATTTTCTTCACTTCTGGTAATTGTTTTTTAGAGAAAGGATAATGAGACCCTCCACCAAATTTTTGCTAAAGACCTGAGAGGCCTGTAGTGGTGCTCCAACAAGACAGAAAGAATTTCCTATATGAAATTCTTTTAGACTGAGGTTAATGTATTTTTGGAGGGTGGGAGGTAAGTTTGTTTCTCTAGCTTTAGACCCATTTTGTTCTTCTCACATGAAAACTTTAGTAAGAAGTCCATTTACAAGCAGACATGCTGTGCTGAAGGATGATAGAATTCTGGAAACAGATACCTTGATGGCAATTTCCAGTTATTTTGCACCTCGAAGCAGTATCTGCTGCACTGTTAAGGAATTGCCTTGCATTTCTATGCATTTTTGCTCTTGGCTTAGTGTCTCTGCTTATCCAGCATTTCCATGAGATTTCATACACCCTTGTAATTATGAGAGTCCTTTATTCCTTGTCCTGTGGTAGCTTGGAGAGAAGACACAGGCTGCGACTGTCCAGAAGTAGGCTGCTTGTAGCATCTTATCCTGTGCCTCAGGCAACATTGTGCAGACAGACTCAGTCAAGATGGATGTGTGAACTCGTGTGGATGTATTTCTGGGTTTTGTTCCTCTCTTTGAATATAATCTTTTTAGTGCTGAGCTAATTATGTAGTCTCAGTTTTACTGTTGAGTTAGAGTACCTGATCAACTTTCCAACTGTAAAACAGTTTGAAAATCAAATGTAGCTTACATGCAAGACCCAACAAAATTAGAAGTGTTAAGTACGTTTTGGCAGTTCACTTTTATTATGCCCAGTCCTCAAATGTACCAGCAGACAATCATCTGAATGTTAGTTATTTTTCACATGCTTATGTGATCACACAAAAAGTACATGCTAAAAAGAAGCAGATGGTGACAGATGGGGAAGGTTGAATAAGGTGGTTTTGGAAACCTAGAAAAATGCACTTCTGTAATAGTGTAAAAATAAAAATTCTTTGATCGCCAAGTTAGAATGAACAAAATAGAGTGCCCCCCCCAAAAAAAAAGAAAAAAAACCAAAACCCCAACAAAAACCCAAAAAACAAAAAACCAACCACCCCACCCAAAAAAACCTTCACTGACAGAAAGAAATGGAACCTACAAGTATTCAATGTATATTTCGGAAAGTATATTATATAGTGTTCTTCTGTCCAAGGATAGAACATTACTTTTATCAGCCAGAGACTCAGAAAGGTGGTAATTGTATTTGTTCTTCCTTTTCAGATGATACATTCCTATCAATTGTTTTCCATGCTCAAAGAATGCTGTCAAAAGGGTCATTCTTTAATGTCACATATTGGTAGGGTTGTAGGTTGTGATAATATTTTGCTTCTGATGTCACAAGAAAGATTTTAACCCTCTTATTATGAAGGTAAACAAATCATGCATGTGATGGGGATACCTGGATAACTGAAGCTGATCTGTAACAGGGAGCATTACTTCTTTGTCATACAGGCAAATGTAAAACTAAGTAGAGAAGGTATAATCAACAAAAAAATAACATCTTTTGTGTGTGGACCACCACATCCAAGCAGCTACCCTGCTGTGAGGATTGCAGGTTTGCCTATTCATTTGCATTAGTTAAATGGAGTCTTAATATTCAATTTTATTGAGTTATATAAACAAAAAAAGAATCCTTTTTAAAAAATTTCTATGATGAGATGCATTTTACTCCATAAAAAAGAAGTATCTAATCTGATAAATATTTAATTGCTACATCTTCTACCAACACTGATGCCATAATTATTTTTTCTTTTTATAATTGAATAGGTGTTTGTCTTATCTTATAGTATGAGATGCAACTGCTTCCTGGTGAGAGAGAACACTTTGCTTTTGATTATTGGCTTTTGCTTAAATCCAAAAAGCCCCAACTTCTGGTAACTCGTGCTCATTTTCCTGAAAGTATGATTAGTTTGCTCCGTACCCAAACACCGTAGTTATGTTGTTGTGCTTTGCTTAACTAATTTTCGTTTGGCTTCAGAAGGATAGTTCAAGTTTATTTACTCTCTGTTTACCTAGATGCTTCATGCATAATCTGATTCTTAGCAGAGGCACAGTAGAATTTATTTTACCTGTGGAAATGTGGTTTAGTGTTGGCGTGTGCTCTTGAACAGCTGTCTGTGGTATATTTGGCTACGTTTTATTTCTGGGTGAGGACCAGTGGGGGGGTGTGAGGAGGAATAGCATCAATGCCTGAAAATATTTTCCCTTCTGATTTATGGGAGGTTCACAATATGGAATTTTCTCTTTACACTAGAATTCCAAGTAGCAAATTATTTTTTTTTTTTACATTGAAAGGAAATGGAAACACAAAGTTGTTTTACCTTGACATGCTAGCACTGCATGAAAATTCAAACGTGGTCTTTTTCTGTTTTGTTATCACTTACTATATTTTAGTGTACCATTGTGTCATCTTGTGCTCCTAAGTCATCAAAAATGCAAGTGATTTGAATTTGGGCATTTTTGTCAGCTTGGCATTGCCAGCGGGGCCCTGAGATGAACATGATGGAATGTGGACAAGGCAGGGTATCCAGAGCAGAACGTCATTTATTGGCAGTAGCCAGCATCAAGATCAAAAGATGGGGAGCATTTAGATGAGGTAGGAAAGCATTGCTCAGTTATACATACAGAAGAGTTGCTGCAACAATAGATAAATTATCATAAGAGTTTGACTTTCTCCAGAAGCCAGATAACTGGTGATGAACAAGAATTTGAAATTTCATGCAATCTGGTTAATCTCACCAGACGCAAAAACTAATTGTCCACATGAAGTATCAGACTTCTCAAGGGGAAAGATGTAACAAATACGTAAAAATAATCAAACAAACAAAAGACTAGAAAACAGATTAGCTCCACACTGCCCGTAAATAAACTGATGTATTCAAACCAGAACTTTGAAGCAGAGAGCAATTTTCTAATAAAAACCACATTTTTGTGTAGAACAAATAAGTATGACAATTCTTACAGAGACTATCTCAGTAACATGCTTGAAGCTTTTTTTCATTAATTTTCATTTAATCAATGCAAACATTATTTCCATCTCAGCAAAGCCTTTAGTTTTTCCGAGAGCAATGGAGCAGAAACAAAAGCTGAACAAATGCTATTTAACATCGGTAAAAATTCAAAATCGTTTCAGGAAGAATGAGCAACCAGAAAGAAGTATCACAGTATTATCATTATTTATTACTTCTTGCACATCTCGCATCTTATGGCAGTGTATCTTATGGAGACTACTGGTAGTGCAGTGATAATTAATATAGATATGAACAGGTCTGCAGGGTTTTTTTTTCTAATGGTAGAATTGGTAGAGTTACGAGAGAAATGCCATCTTGCTGTAGACTGAAATCATCTTTTGCTTTTGCTTGCTGCCTTCTATGAAAGGTGTCTGTTAATTCTAGAACAGAGTTACTTTAGCTTTCTGTTTTTTTGGTGTGTTGTTTTTTTTTTTTCTCTTTCCATTGACTAGATTTTACTTTTGAGGAGTCTTTTTAATGTAATGTGGCTGTTTTCTTGTTTTGTGATTATTTTTTTTTTTTTTTTAAATTATTGCCAGGGTTGCCATTGACTTCTTACAGTCCCTTGTTAGAATACTTTTTTTCATGTGCAATACATTTTAAATTCTACTGAAGTCAGAGTCCCTTATAGGAGCTTAAACAAATTGATTAGTATCGCATGTACTTTGCTCTGGGAGGCTTTGGTTAATTCACATTTATACCAGAATGTACCATTTCTGATGCAGCACAATGCGTGCCAGCAAATGAAAAAAAAAAAAAAGTTTGCAATTTTTTTTCAAGGTTACATAACAAAAAGCTAGGGAAGATGGGGGGAATCTCTAGTACAAAAGTGTGTTAGGAAGATAGTCTACATTAGTACCAGAAGTAAAACAGCAGTGCAAGCCCGATACAAAATGGAGAATAACTGCCTACAAAAATTAGAGCAGTAGAATATTAGAGCAGTAATAGAAAACTTTCTTCCTTGACTTAATTCTCAGGTATCCATTTCCCAGGATATCTGTAACCTTGACATTTTGTCTTTTCAGGTCTGTATAATAAAAGCAATGAGTATTCATTCATGTGTTTTACTATTGACGCAGCAATACTTTCACTGTTCATACCAAGATAGAGTTATAGTAACTAAATTTGTATAATACTTGGCAAACATACCTTTCTGCAGGAAGGATTTTCATACATTTGGATAAAAATCTGTTTCTGTAAAGAAATGTGTATTACCTTTGTTCATTAGTGTTAGATGATAAACTTCCTCACTGTTGCAGTTGTTATCACAATTGATAGAAAGTTCTATCAAATACACTTTTTAACTTTTGTTGAATAATATGTGGGTGACTATTTGTTAGCAGACCAACAACTGTAGCAGTAAAAATGTGTGAAGGGTTACCAGGAATGCTTAAGGAACATACACTCCACCTGAACTGTAAGGTTAATTGAAAACAGGTTTTTCCCCTTAAATTAACAGTACATTGGTGTATCCAAGTTCTCAGTTTTCTTTCACAACATAGGTGTGCAGACAGTTTGTTTAGATGTTTAAATATTTTCCCATCTGTTCTGTCAAAATTATTGATTGAGCAACAAGCAATTTGTAATGTCCTATCAGAAAGTCTATATCTAATGTATTAAAAGAAACCATAACTAGGTCAAAAACATAATTACTTTTCTATTATGTTGCCTTGGTTATCTAGCACAAAGTACGAAACCAATATTTGGATATTGTTCTTTTAGAGATAAAATCCAATGCTGACAACCTTTTGTAGAAGCTTGACAATGAATTGTATGAAGCCTTTCATGCTCAAGGTTATTGCTAAATTTGTCTGTGTTTGCAGAGTCCAGAAGTTACAGCAGCTAACTACCATGTCGAGATCTGTGGGAAGTATATTTCTTGGTTGTGTGAATTTCTGCTGTGTAACCAAAAATCTTCCAGAGGCTGCTCATCAGGGATGTTTAGTTTCAAGAAAATGCAGTAAAAAACAGAATTAAGGGATTTTTTACATCCAGCTCAGTTTGTGTCCAAGGCAGTCACACCTTGTCCGGTATTCTGTGATCAGTGAGGATCCGAGAATCCTTAGTTTCATTGAAGGCAAAGGGAAATACATGCTTGTCTTAAGATGGTCACAGACTTCACCTGTTATATTGCTGGCTAACCTCCTACAATGTTTTCTTTTTCCACAAAATCTTGTAAAAGCATTGCGTGTGTTTGTATCGACTTCTGTTTGGCCGACTCATTTAATTGCCTGCTTCCTCAGTCTCTGCCCCAAGCCTTTGTAAGTAGGAGCTTGCACAGGTGTGTCTCAAGCTGCTGCCTCCCAGAAAACTTTCAGCTCTAGCTACTGAAGAAATAAAGAGACAATAAAAGATACCTTTTCACTGGTTTTCACTGTAAAAATTAAATGGACATCAAATTCTGTGGATTGGATGTTAGGGTCTTAAAGGAGTGATGTACCTAAAGCAAAGGACATCTGGAGATGTATTAACTGATAAAGCTAAAGATTAAAATCTACAACCACTAGTAGAGGAGAAAAGAGAAAACTTCCAGTGGTACTAATGATTTTTATTAATATTTTCGAGTCCAGGACACTGGACTTTTCAGCAGTGGGGAATAGTATTAGAAGATTGCTTTTTTTTTTTTTTTTGGTCAATAAATGCAAATACAAGGATTTTTTTTTTTCTTCTGATCTATAGTTACTTGTGAGCAAAATTAATTGTTACGTGTGAGGGGCAAACAATTCAACTACTGTGATCTTAGCAGCACTGCAGTGTGTTCCTGTTGGTTTAGTCATCACAAAGGCAAAGTTTAGGCTGTGAACTGAATTTTTTATTTGGTATGTAGGGCTTGATGGTCTTTGCTCTTGTGTACGAAGCACTATCCCATCCTACACTTGGCCGTTGCCAATAGTACTCTCCAGAAACCCCAAAGTGCACGGAGACAGTGGAGTCACTAGAGAGTACTTTGTTTTGCCTTGTTAAAGTGGCTATTCCTGCTATCTCAGTAAATTTAAAAAAGAGTTGAGTTGCCTTTTGACTATGGTACAAATGAAAGTTTTAAGGTAAATAAATAGCTTTCCCTTAGCTGAAACTATAATGTTGTCCAGTGCCTCTAAAACATCCATAAAAGCACTAAAGTACCTGCATACGCCTGGAAGCAGATGCCTGACAAATGTTTCTTGCTTGTTAGAATGCGTGTATGTTACTTAACCTGTTCCATACTTATCTAAGACTGGAAAAATACAAACTTCAGTAGCACCTCTGCAGCTTTTTTCAAAGCATCCGTCTAAACCCAGGCTGTGTCCTCGTACTGCAGTGTAGGTGTGGGTTTTAGAGGAGCATCAACACCCGTAAAAACTGCAGTGGTTTCAGTGCAGCCATGGGTTTATGCCCACTTTGAAACTCTGTTACACTGCTGAAATGCTTAAGAGAAATACAGATTGGGAAGCGAATCAGGCCCTTAATTTTCCCGTTAAGTGAGCATGGCTGTTGCAGCTGTCTGTGCGTGTAGAGTCAGCGTAACTTCTGTGGTGTAACTTTGGAGCAGAGTTTGACAAGCATTTCTTTCTGCATCTGATGCTGCCTGCCCTGATGTTCTCACTTCTGCTACTATAACTGCTCACGTGGCAACTGAGTGACTTAGGTCAGAAAACTTAATTCAGGTAAAACATAACCCAGGGTGAAACTTCTTTTCCTTTTTTTCTTAGTACTGGTCTACTCTCTAATGTGACGTGTTGCATAGTTTTGGGAAGGCGAGGGAATAGAATGAAGAACGTGAGTTAGGCTGGCACTGCCTCTTAAAGAACCAGTTGTTGAACTAGATCCCTAAACCCAAATGGAGTAAGATTCCCTCAAATGATAAAAATGATGGTCATTTTGTGAGTTTTATTTCCCATAATCTATGGTATCATCCAGTCTGAACTGCAGTCAGCCCACCTCCTGCTTTACTCCACACTGGGAAGTCACTTGGGTACGGGGATGATGTGAGGTGTAAAATAGGGATGAGTGACTATAAATGTCATCCACACACTGAAGTCACATCGTGCTGGAGCTCTCATCTCCTCTGAAACCTCACCTAGATCTTGACGAGGTGGCTTGGGATTTTGGCACCCCACGTGTGTGAAGCAGATGAAGGAAGGGAAGTCATATATCTGAACGATATGACTATTTAAACAAATTTTGTGGAAGAAAGCATATAACTTCATCTTTACTTCATGAAAATGCACCTGACTGGAGTACGTACTCAGTGTAGCTGCTCTTTTTGTAGCTTATGAGTTCCATGTGATCCTTCTGTGTGATACCCCAAGAAAATATTAATATATTACTTCACAACAGATACCAGAGTGGTTGAGCTTGTGCCCTTTACGATGGTTTTGGGGGGCCTGCTGCCTTTCCTGCTGTGACCTTGAAGGGACTGGGTTGTTAGGACAATGTATTCGCTTAAAGATAGATTTGCAGGTCTTTACAGGGGGGGGACAAGAACTGGCTGGAGATGATGGAGGCAGCTTTTAAGGGCAGCGTACAAAGTCCCAAGAGATAAAAATTTCCACTGTGTCTGTGCATGGCCAGGTGCTTAGGCTGGCACCCCACATATACAAGGATGCCCCACAGATACTGGGGGGACGGCAGTACCAGTCCTCACAGCCAAGGGGAGCATTTCTAAAAGCAGGTATCCACCTCATGGTATGCAAAAGATTGAATTATTCATCGGTACAAAGCCTGCAGCTGTGTGTCATGTTCATTTTAGCACTGAGCTGAAGCTTTCTTGACCTATGTTCAGTGTAATTAAAACCAAATCCCTCAACTCCAAGAATTGTTTGGAAAGGATTCTGTAATGCTGGGTCAGTGTATAGAGACATGTTCTCATGCTTGCCCTAATTGTATGGATTTGGTCGCAGGAGCTGCTGGACTCCAGCACTTCCATTGATTTGTCACAGTCTACAAATCCTGGAGCTTCTTAACGCCGTGAGGAGGAGAAATGATTTAAAGAAAATAATTGTGTGTATTTACTGTGAATGCATTATGCACAATTTTATTACATTTATATTAAAATAAGTTGAGATGCATTGTGCTTTATTTACACTATTTTCAGGCTGTTTTCCTTTTGCCTAAATGAAACCCTTTTGATGCTCTTGCTTGTCTGGCTGGCTGTAAACCAGGTATTTAAACAAAAATAAAGAGTTGCCAGTTTTGCCAGCTGGGGATGAGAACCCGGCTGGTGATACGCGGGTTCGGGAGGCAGTTAATCCAGCTTTTATGCTTTTTTATGATTTTATGTAAAAAGAGGTTAAAAATCACATTTGGCTCTTTCTTTGTACCACTGTTTTGTTGCTGTTGTGGGAATGCAGCAAAAGGTTGCTCATACTTTTTATTATTATTAGGTAAAGTCCTGCATAAATTAGGTAAAGCCCCAGATACAGTTTGCTTTAGCTATTGGCTATGTGATTTGCCTTGTTCAGAGAATGATATGGTTTATCTTCCCGTTGCCTTCTTTTATAATTCACTTATGCAAACCACACCTCAACTTACTTGTAAAAAGAATCTACCACTGCCTCGCAATTCTATAGATTTTTCTAGCTTCAAAAGAAAAGAGTAGCTTGCTGTACAAATAGGAGCAATGGTAACAGTGCTAATAGATGTAGTAGAAAAATATATAATGCTTTTATTCTGTGGCGGAAGAAATGGTGATTTAAAGACAAGCGTCACAGATTGCATATACAGTTTTTCAGCAAATAGCTTGCAATATGCTCAAACTCATAAAACATTTAATTAATTTAAAAATGCAGGAGTTATTTTAGTTAGTTTTGTCATATGTACTTATTCAGATAATTTGTTGTATTTTACACTTTCCAAAATTTCACCCTCTATTTGGAAATATCAATGATGTAACGAGTCTGTGTGTTTTGGCACAGCTGTAAATAGTATGTGTTAATGTGTTAATATTTATGATTTTTTAATCTTATATACACAAGAGGGATTTGCAATACACTTCATCATGTTTCTACTACTAATCCTTAAGGACAGTGAAAACTAGGGATATGAATGCATTAATTGCTGTGGGATTGTCAAAATTGCTGGGCTGGTTTTGGCTGGGATAGAGTTAATTTTCTTCAGGGTAGCTAGCGTGAGGCTATGTTGTGGATGTGTGCTGGGAACAGTGTTGATATCAGAGGGATGTTTTCGTTACTGCTGAGGGGTGCTTACACAGAGCCAAGGCCTTTGCTGCTTCTCACCCCACCCCACCAGCGAGTGGCTGGGGGTGCACAAGGAGTTGGGAGGGGACACAGCCGGGACAGCTGACCCCAACTGACCAAAGGGTCATTCCAGACCACATGACATCATGCTCAGCATGTAAAGCTGGGGGAAGGAGGAGGAAGGGGGAGACATTCAGAGTGATGGCGTTTGTCTTCCCAAGTAACTGCTACGCGTGATGGAGCCCTGCTTTCCTGGAGATGGCTGAGCACCTGCCTGCCCATGGGAAGTGGGGAATGAATTCCTTGTCTTGCTTTGCTTGTGTGTGTGGCTTTTGCTTTACCTATTAAACTGTCTTTATCTCAACCCACGAGTTTTCTCACTTTTTCCCTTCCAATTCCCTCCTTCATCCCACGGAGGGCGAGTGAGCCGAATGGCTGTGTGGGGCTTAGTTAAACCCTGGCAATGGTCCCACTGGATCAAATTGCATTTTGTTTCTTCTAATAGCACGTAGCTGGTACTTCAGAGCAGGGTTGGATTTACTGGGGGAGAAAAAGGAGAGGCAGGTAAACGAGCTCGCCACCCTTTGTTGGGACCGGCTAGGGTAGTGCGTGTGTCCTGTGGTGTGGCCGTGGCCACTTGGTGAGGACTGCCCTTGCTTCAGAGGAAATTATTGGAAGTCATCTTACACTTTTTATACAATCACAAGATCATGTACTCATGGAAAAAGGTTATTTCTGGTCTGTTAAAGATTGCTTTATTTATTAGAGCCTGAAGACTTTACTAGACATCACCATATTTTCACTACTATCTATCTAAATGACTGTTCCTGTGTGTCTACTTCCAGTTTGAATCTGGGTGAGCTCTTGGTGGTGGTGATTGCATGTGTCTGTGTGTTGTAAAAGGTATTTTGTTTTCTGTGGATTAGTTTGTTGGGTTTTATTTTTAAATCAGTCACTATATACTGCCTTTCAGAATCTGCCTTTTAATGATACAGAAACAACTCTTTATAGAAAATGACTTGTTTAAAAATAGAGTCCAACTGTACTAGTTGCATTTCTTTCATCTTTCTAACCCTTTATTATTTAAGCCTAATTTCTTGTTTTAAGGTTTTTCACATAATCGCAGAATCACAGAATGGCAGGGGTTGGAAGGGACCTCTGGAGATCATCTAGTCCGACCCCCCTGCTAAAGCAGGATCACCTAGAGCAGGCCTCTTTAATAGATCTTTCTGCAGCAAATACTGGCAATTTGGCACAAGCAGTTGTAATGCTTTCTGTATGACCATTTATTAACTTCTAACTGTTCTGTCATTTTGAATGAAAGGGTATGATCTTCTAGAAATTCACAGAAATTGGAATGATACATGTATATATTCAGTAGCCTTCAATTTCCTTATTGCTTATGGTTTCATTATGGGTGTATGCTGCTGTTACGTTGTCTCCATTTCTACAGTTTAATATGAGGGTGTGTTAAGGTCAAGACCCACTGCTTAGATTCCTTATTCCAATTTTCTGAGGCTGCTAGGAGAAGGGCTGTGGAGTAGGTTGGTTTTGGGCACATAACATTGGAGGCATTATGTTAACAAATTATATAAATGTTACCATATTCCTGTGATCATATAATATCACATAAACAGTGTCATAGTAAACATAGTATCATATAAACATCATCAAATTTTTTTGCATTAGCACAGTTGGGCTGTTTGGACTACTAATGAAACTGTCAGGAGAAATGCATTGAGGACTTTTAATATAAATGAAGATCATAAAGAATCTAAACTTAGCTTAGTAAGGTTAAGGCTTTTCTAAATTTGAGGCTTTATTCTTACAAGTAGGGTAAGGAGAGAGGAAGTGACCGAGCAGGGAGATGCTTCACTTCTCCCAGAAAATGCTAACTGAGACAGTAGTGCCTATAGATGAAGTGTCTCTTCCTAAACTTGTGTACGCTATAAATGGGATGGTAGAGGACGTAGGAAAGGGGAAGATGCAGTCATGATCATTTTGAGCAGCATTCTCAATTTTATATTTTGCTTTTAGCTGTACGATCCCCGTATGCCTGGAATTTCAGTGAGCTCAGGTATGTGGCTCAGTATTGCAGTTGCACGTATCGAGCCAGGTTCTGGGAGTCCTTGTAGCACATGGTGAAAATAAAGTCTTGGAAACACATTCATACAGAGATGCATCAAACAGACCGAAATGATCGTGTCTGAAATAGCACATGTCTTACAGATGGTTTTGGTTTCTGTCTTAGGTGTTGGAAGATAATGACTATGGTCGTGCAGTGGACTGGTGGGGATTAGGAGTTGTCATGTATGAAATGATGTGTGGAAGATTACCGTTCTACAACCAAGATCATGAGAAACTATTTGAACTGATACTAATGGAGGACATAAAATTTCCTCGAACTCTGTCTGCAGATGCAAAGTCATTACTATCAGGCCTACTGATAAAGGATCCAAATAAGCGGTAAGTGAAATTACTTGGGTGTACAGGTGTAATAAATACTCTAATTATACTGGGAAATGTAAAAATAGGCCAGTGGTGCCTGGTGTTCCGGGCTGAAGGACTTGTCAGTCACAGCAAAGGGCCACATGCAGCCATACTGTCTCAGATTTCCACTTCTTCAATACAGCAATGATATACAAAGTGAGTTTAACAAGAAAAAGGGAAAAAAAGCATGTGGAAGAGAACACTTTTTTAAATCATTCACAGCAAACATAGCAATCTTTTCAGGTTTAGATTGTGTACTGGAACAAAGGGAAAGCTCTAAATCTTTTTTTCGGGGTATGATTTAACCCTGAGTTGGGGGTAGCGTCTCATGGGGACTACACCACTTTTTCTTGGAAGTGATCATGCTAGAAGAAATGTATAGACAGCCATAGATAAATTTAGTTAGGCCATGTAAATAGATCACGTTAGACCATGTAAACTAGAAACTTGTTAAAGAATACATCTTCTGAGTGAAATTTAAATAGTGGTTTGAAAGCAAGTATCACCCAGCTGCTGCCCGTGCCCTTTTGTGGTGGGCTTTTCCCTCTGGGATTGTTGCCAAGGAGAGCCATTTTCCAGTGGCTCCTGCACTGGACTAGCAGTGTCCAGTCCCCTCTGGTTCTAAACCAAACCTCTGTCTTTGTAAACCAGTGAGATTTGTCTGTAGGCCCCCTCTTTTCCCCAGTCTCTCTGTTCTTGCGAGTCTCTCGGCATGTTTTAAGGCTGCAGGCATTCTTCTGTCTCTCTCTCTCTCTCTTTTCCAGTCCTGCTCCATCCTCAGTTTGTTCTCAAGAAGTTTTCAGTAGTGGGCTTTGCCTCCTGGCACTTGGGGCAGGACCGGTTGCCATGTCTCTCTGAGGGACTTGCCTGCACGAAGCCAAGTGCGGTGGCCAGGAGAGCGCAAGCGGTCAGCCTTTCTGCTGCTGCCCAGCACTGCCCGCTTAACTGAAGTTACTGTATGCAGTAAAAGCAAACTGTGACCAACCAACCAAATACATGGAGAGCAAAGTAAAAATTTGTGCCCGTATGCTCCGAATGCATTTTTACCCTCCAAACAGTTCTGACCCATCGAATATATTAACCTTTAGAATTGAAAAGATACTTCCTTCTAATAAGTCTTTGCAGACAGTAGTGTTTCTTACAGACTTACATTTACAAGCTTATTCATATTCAAGTTCTGGTGCTAGCTAATGCTAAATAGGGTGGGAGCACAGAGGTTAACTGCAACTCGGCTTTTCTCCGAGCAGCTGGATGGGAAGACATTGAGAGAAGTCTGGAGACTGCAGGCTAACTGGGATGCTTAGCAGGGACATAGAGAATTTTACAATGAGTAGCTGAGAAACAAAGAGAATATAGCTTGGAAATGAGAATAACTTTATATCCAGTTACTGCAAGACTGAGGTAGTAGTCCAGAATATTTTTGTAATTTGGCAGCAGAGTAATACCAATACAGACTTTTTTTCATGGTTGTGAGAATTATTTATCCTTGCAATAAATCTTTTAGAGAGGAATTTATCTTACTTAAAAGGTTTCTTTTAAAATTTCTCTTTATATCTTTAGCAGTTCCTTTTAATGAAACACAAATACTCGTGTCACTCTTCTTGTCAATATTTAATGTGTATGGGCTGCTTGTTCAGTTAAGATTAGCTTTTTTTCTGTTGCAAATCCTTTCTGTTAGACCAGTAGGATAACCAGTCTCAGGAAGAAGTTAGATGAGAGCTGAGCAGTCCTGAAAGTCCACATGCTGTTGAAAGAGGCAGAGGTTCCCTTCACTGGATGTGTGGTTCTTTCTCCACCAAGAGCAGCACCTCAAGGGAGCTCGCTAAACTCCTCGAGTTTAATTTGATTTGCTAATGTCACAAAAACCAGCCAGTTCTTTCTTGTTTTCTCATTGCGGTGTTAGTTTTCTTCCAAGTTAGTGAGCTGACTCAGCTCACAGGCGTCAGTGGCAATGATGCTGTAGACGCAAGTGAGAGGGGAGAGCTATGGGCAGGGGTGGGACCCTCCTCTTTTGGCAGCAGTGACCACTTCCATGAGCTCAAATCACCTTGGGCAAGTTCACCCAAAGTAGGTGGAATTCACTTCCTAGGATGATTTGCCAGAGTTTGGCTTTGGCAAGCTATGGGCCACAGTGAATACTGTGGTTATTTACAATGGCCTTTAAATAACCTTCTCAGCAGGCCTACAATTTATTAATTTATCCTAATTGACTCAGATTGAGACTATTTTATGGTAATTGGTTAATTGTTACAGCACCCAGATGCAACAGCAGTGAACACTGTATAAAAATGATGTGTGAGTGAGTCATTACTGATTCAGTGCCTGGCACCTCCTTGGCAAAATTTTATGCCAGCATTGTTGGGTTGGTTTGGGTTTTTAATAGTGCCACAACATTAGTTGGTCTTTCAAGGAAACTAAACCTAAGTATGTTTTTAAAATGAATGAATTATTAAAAAAGCTCATCATGGAAAGTAATGGACACTGTAGTTGGATTAACCAAATAGAATAGGCCATGGCGTGGCTGCTTCTACTATCACATTTTCTCTCAAGATCACCTGAGTTCCTATTAAACAGATGCGAATTACATATTAAATAGCTGAGAATTGTTCCCAGATAGTCAAAAACATATGGTTGCTTTTCCAACCAGTACAATAACTTAATCTCTCTTTAAGAGTAACGCTTGTTTAATATGACTTTTTTTTCCCCACTCTCTTTAGACTTGGTGGAGGCCCAGATGATGCAAAAGAAATCATGCGTCATAGTTTCTTTGCTGGAGTAAACTGGCAAGATGTGTATGATAAAAAGGTATGTCTTTATGTGGCATTGAATAATCTGGCTGCTGCAAGGATAATCATAGGACTACTGCTCTCTGAAGTTAGTCATGTTTTTCTTTGCAACTTTTTGTGTTAATACAAATGAATAATTATTCTGAACTAAGTATACTTAATCTTTTGTTTTTCAGTAAAAATTTCTCAGTGGACCAAAAATAAATTTTGCAAACAAACGTAAACTCTGCAAAGATTTTTCTTTGATATGTAAATGTCCAAATCTTTTCCTTTCTATTTGTCTTCCTGGGCCTTCAAGAGAAAAGTAGGTGCATGACTCGAGCTAATGTGAAAAAATCTAATGGCAGTTTATCCTGAATTGTCTTTTTATTTCTGTCTTTTTATTTCTGTCTTTTATTGAAAGTTTGTTTTATGGAAATAGGAAAATGAAGTGATTGGAAGGGACTCATAGCAAAAATCTACTTTCTTATTGTTTGTGTTTAGGTAGATGTCTTTTTCAAACTTATTTTTAAAGAGGTATCTCAGAAAATGAAAATACTATTAAAACACTGAGCCAAAACAGCTTGGGGAGAAAGCGAGTACTGGGAATTCAATTGGAACAGTTTTCTCTAAACCCAGTCCTGTTCCTGTAATGATCAACACTTGGGGAAGATTTTAGAAAATGAATTTATCTTACTTAGTAGTGAAACTCAATTTGACTTAAGTTGTTTTATATACAGAAGCTGATTTTATCTCAGTACTTGTGTAAGAATTTACTTGTTGCTATAAACTCCTTCTATTTTGATAAAGTCTTTTTTTTTTCTCCAACTGTTTTACATTGTTAATCTGCCAGTTGAGCTGCGTAATTTTAAAAGCTAGATTTTTCTCCTTTTTTTTGCTTTGTTCAAATAAAAGGAAAATGGAAGACATACGAATGAGCAGAATATGTTTATGCTACAATGTCAATGATACAAACTGTTTTTTCAGTTGTTGTTGAACTGGAATTTTAAAAATGTGTGGTTGTTGGTGTGGTACTTCTCTGACAAATACCGGAATTGAAATAAGAGCCTGTATATGAGGATACAAAATATGGTACTCTGAAGTTACTTGATACAAGTGTGATTTTTTTTTTTTTTTTTTTTTCTTCCCCTGGCAGTACCACGAGGTTTCAAGAAACTCTAAAATAAATAATCAGAGCAAGTATATTAATCACGTTACTTTAAGAGCTCAACCACTAGTTGGTGTCATGGTTTAACCCCAGTGGGCAGATGAGACCTCAGTGGGACGGGGGAGGGAATTGGAAGGGAAAAAGTAAGAAAACTCGTGGGTTGAGATAAAGACAGTTTAATAGGTAAAGCAAAAGCCACACACACAAGCAAAGCAAGACAAGGAATTCATTCCCCACTTCCNGTTATGTAAGGACATTGTAGAGAAGCATTTTGAGGATAAAATCTAAAAATACAAGTTGAGGACCTTTCTGGAGTTTAAAAAAAGATCACTAAAATCTATTGGATTGCAATGTGCTAGGAGTGGGTGAGAAAGAAAAAGCTGTTACATTACTCTTTCTCTGTTGAAAAAGATTTCTTAATTAGTTCACATTAGAAATAGAGCACTCAATTCTACACTGTGTTCAACATCATATTTGGGTTTAAGCTAAAAGAGGGTAGATTTAGATTAGATGTTAGAAAGAAATCCTTTACGGTGAGGGTGGTGAGGCACTGGCACAGGTTGCCCAGAGAAGCTGTGGATGCCCCCTCCCTGGCAGTGTTCAAGGCCAGGTTGGATGGGGCTTTGGGCAACCTGGTCTGGTGGAGGGTGTCCCTGCCCATGGCAGGGGGGTTGGAACTAGATGGTCTTTATTTAAGGTCCCTTCCAACCCAAACCATTCTGTGATTCTATGGTATTTAGTTAGGAAAATACAGATACTCTTTAATTTTTAAGCATGCACTTTGAGTTTTTCCAAATCAACATGGCAAATGTCTTTCAGTCAAGATCTTATTCTGAGCTATTAAAATATAATGAGGTATTTTGCAGGTATAAATATACAGATTCATATATTTTTAATAAACATATATGAGTATATAAATGCAGGTATTTTGCTGTTATACTTATGGAGGTCGATATGGCTTATTGGTGTATTACAACTGGAGAAACTGTAATCACTCATTGTTTACCCTGTCCCCTGTTTAGTTGAGAAACTAAATTTGCCTGTAAAAAGTCAATTGAATTTCCTCAGTTGAACAGTTAACTTCAAGGATCATAGGAATTGCTTTTGTGCAGTATTGGCACACAATGTGTTCCTTATGGAAAAAGAACTCATGAAAATGATTTCTGACAGTATGTTTTCCTGTTTAATTAAAAAAAAATAGTTTTGTTCCTATTACAAAGCCATTTGTCTGGTTGGTTAAAATATCCAGTTGTTCCTTCTGCGCCCACAGTCTTATCAGTTCTGAAGTATGCAGAATGACGCTGCGCTCTGAAATCTAAACTTCAAACATAATAATAAGGTTAATGAACTTCCACTGAGTATGTTTATTAGAATGCTTATATGAATATTTTTGAGGTTTTGGTATTCCAAAATACCTCAGGAGGAATGGGCATCAAACAAATTTGATTTTCAAATAGATTTATTCTGTGCTTGCTTCTGTTGCTGCTTATTATTAGTAGTGTAGTCTTCAGCAGTGGGGTCACTTGATGAAATGGATAGCTGATATAATTATTTGCATAATAAAAATATTTCACAGTATTCTTGCCTGAGGTTTATGCACCATGAAACTGTAATTTTCTGGCTGCATTTCAGGAGTGTGTTTCTGTTAGTGATGAAAGAACTCAAGTTCACATTCAGAGTAGTGGAAACCAAAAAATCACGTGTGTTCCAAGTAGTTGCTGGGGGATAGTTTTGTACATGTGCACACTATGCTCCTGTGCCACTAATTTTATCATTTTTACTAGACATTAAGTACATCTCTGTCCGTACTAGGTTATCACTTTGCTGGTGTGATTAGAGATGGAATTATGTATCTGTAAACTTAGAGTATTTCATGCAACAACAGTAGCTCTGTCAGGTCAAGTGGATCCAAATGGTCAAATGGAATTATTAGCTCTGTGATACTGCTAAGTAATTAAACTAATTTGGTACTACACAATGATAATAAAACGTTGTATGGCACACTGGAGCAGAGAAGGTCGTTGCCTTTAAATGAAAAATGTATAGTAGTTAGCGTTTGTGATCAGATGTATTTATTTTTGGCAGAAAAGCCATGAGGGCATATGAAAGAGAGCAGCCTGTGCCAGGTTCTTCCTGTGATCATCTCAGCCCTGATGAGTTTTTATCTCTGTGCCTGAGTATGAGAAATTGAATAGTTTGGCAAACTCTGAAGACTTCAAAAGCCCATACACTTCTAAATAAAATATTTGTTTTATTTTTAGCTAGAATCAGGAAGCCTTTTGAAATTTCTCTGTTACTCGTTTAAGAATTGTTTTAGCATATTTTTATTCAGGTTGCAGAAATATTCTTAAGTTGTTGGATGTTCTGTCTAGGGTCTTCTATCGAACAAAAACATATGGGCATTAATTTAAAGGCAGGAATTTGGGTATATCTGTAGGCTTGCAGCTTGAAGCACTCAGGTAGTAGCCTCATGTCAAAGGAGATCCAGACCTTTTAGCGAAGCCTGGGTTTCCTCCTGCGTGTAATACGGATGAAAGAAGAAGAAAGAAACCGTATGGGAATTTGGGCTGAGATACATCTGTCTCCTTCTGCTTTCTGGTAATACCTCTGATTGTTCCTGAGGCAAATTAGGGAGTGCCAACAAATGTATTTGTTAGTACTGGGCAGGGAGGAGTGGCAGTGGTGGCTGAGGCTGGGGTGCCTGACTTCGCCGCAGGCGCAGCGCTTGGGAAGGCACCGATCTCACTGCGGGGGCAGCAGCTTTCGGCATGGAGGCTGGCAGCTGCAAGAAGCTGTTCCTTACCCTTCGGCTGTGACTACCTCTGCTTTACTTAAGAGATAGCAGCAGCAGATGATGAAATCCCGTGATTGAAGCCCTGGGTTCAGTCCTGGCAAAATCCGCCATATAACTATAATCTTAAATGCACGTTTAAGTACCTTGTTGTATCAGATTTTAAGGGAAAGGGCAGGAGGGAAATAGGAAAATACCAACATCTGCTTTTAGGCCATTGCTATTTGAGTGGTACTATTTTTGTACAATTATCTGCAGTGCAACAAAGCCTGTAGAAATGACTCTCGTTACTTGCCTTTGTGTTGTTGCCATGCGAAGTAGTAAAAAGATCAGAAAACTGCTAACCAGGCTGATCTTTTCCTTGTGTTGCCAGTGATACTTTAAGCTCTATGTGCAGCTCTAGTGGTTGCTCACCACCCCTTCTCCCAGCTGCTGGAATTTACGGGGAGGAAAATACAGATAAGGGTGCCTGATTCTTAAACTTGTTGCTGTGGTCTTGGGGGTTGTGGTTTCTCCCTGGCCGACGTGTCGGCGTTGTATCACTTGGAAAACAGAGCTTGTCCGTGGGCAAAACCCCCTGCCTTCCTGTGGATTCGTGTTGTGTGTCCTCCCGCTACCGAAATCCCAGCGCTTCCTCCTCCTTCTCCTGCCTCGGACCACCACGTGCAGTGTCCTACCAGCGTCCGGGAGAACTTGCACTTGCCGGTGCGGGCTGGCGGCAGGCTGCCTGCTCGGGGCTGGGGCTGGGGGTGAGCCAGTCCCTACGCGAGGGCTTACTGACCGCCTTGAAGCTCAGCTCCAATTACTGTCTTTCCTTCAGTGGAAACTCCAGTTTGGGGATGTCTCTCTTCTATTCAGTAAGCTAGATTCAGGAATCCGGTGGGAAGTGTGTATGTGCCTAGTTGTTTCTCCATCATGGTGCGTTTCCCCGGCCATTCGGAATCTGTTAGGGAAGGATGCACAGACTGACAGAGTGCGTAATCTCATCAGCTCCTGTTTCCTTTGGTAACTGAGCTAATATCAGTAAAAGGCTAAAAAAGTATTGCCAGGAAAGGAAAATCAGTATTTTAAGGGACTTACATATTTTTAATTGAAATATTGTTGTTGAGGATCTAATGTTGAAAGGCTGAACTACGGTTTTGTGGTGTTAGTGTCTCTGCATGATTTTTAGGGTCCCCAAGTATATGCTTTGAGGGAGGCTTAAAAGATGTATAAGTGAGGGAGCATGTATTAACAGATACGCATCAGAAAAATACAAAACTTTGAGACAAGCTGTGCTAGTGTCCTTTTAAAATGTTTTATTGTGGTATTTTGTAAGTTAATGAATTTCCGTTTATGTGAAAATAGACTGTTTACTTGGAATGTCATTTAGTAAGTTAGCTGGTTTGTTAATACAAATGCATTTTTTTTTTTAGTTGAGAAGTCTGTCTGTGAATTGTGACATGTTTTCAGCACTTCCAGCTGAGCATGCTTGTGATGAAATACAAAGGCGTATTTCAGCGATGTGACCCCATTCTCTTCTCACAGTATAATTTATTTTTTCCACCATTCTGATTTGGCTAATGTGTCTCTTCTGTTTGATTCTTGAAAATAACAACTTTGCAGTTTTGGTTCTCTAGGAAAGTTTAAGGTAGATGAAAGTTTGATTTCTGGGCATCAAATGATGAACACTTAATTATCAATACCTAATTAACTTTCATAGTCAGAAAGAACTGTGGCATTTGACATAATTTTTGACATATATCAGACTTGGATAATAAACTAGATGGAAATTGTTGAAATACTGCATATGATGACAATACAAGACATTGAAATACCTGTTTTGTAGTTATTTTTATAATAAATTTTCAAAACACATAAGCTGTGAGAGAAGCAGAATTCATCTCATACATTGTGATTTATTAATAGAGGCATACACATTGGAATGTGGCAGTGATTTTTTTTAAATTGGACAACTTAGAATGTCATACTGCAGTTGAACCATTAGTAAGATTCAGATAGTTATTCCTTTTGAATAAAACCTGAAATTGAACAACAGTGCTCACTCTTTAGTATTTACATGTTACATAAAGAATTAGTGAGTTTGGGAGTTTTGAGATTACAATCTAGTTATCTAGTTTATTTAAATGAATAATTTAGTGGAGGTGGTGAATAGCTGCTCCTGTTATTCCTGTCACGCTTTATCTCGGAGTATTGTTCAGCTGCAGTCTGTTGGTGGATGAGATTCTTACGGTAGTGTTAATTTTGAGTTCATTGGAAGGAAAATTCCCTTTAAATTAAAAGAAGAAGGAAGATCAGGCTGATGTTCTTCAGCATGATATTTTTCATTTGGCCGATCGAGTGCATCACAGTTACTTTGAAGTAGCTTCAGCCACTTCCTATACAACACCAAGACAAGCAATTCCTGTCAGATTATCTTTGAGCAAATAATGTTATGTATTTTCTCGCATACTGAAGTATTTGTGTAGTTGTTCAGTAAGGTGAGAAAGCTCGAGGTGTAGGATAGAGCCTGTCTGTCCATCTCTGTGGCCTGTAACAGTCAGGTACTGTACCTGCCCCTATCCTTCCCCCGAGAGAAGGGTGGCAAGTTTCCCAGGTCACAAACTGTGGAAAATCAGTGGTGTTTCTCACACACTGCTCTCGATGGATGCCACATGGAAATGCCATTCCCTGCAGATAATAAAGACACCAAGAATTTGATCCTGCTTCTGCTGTCATTTCTAACACCAAGCCTTGGAAGTGGCCGGGGCAGATTCAGCTTGACAGATGGGTGTGAAATTGGATTTTTGTCTTGAACATCAACTCTTACAGTCAGGGAACTCATACTGAGTTTAGACTTTTATTTCTTTTTGTCTGTGTGTGTGTGATGCGTGAACACCCAAACCCTGTATTTCTGGTGCAGCCTCCTGTCTGGTTCGAGTGTGTTCTGCCTGAATTTGCACAGCCTGCTAGAGGAGGAAAATTGTCCTGTACTAAAACCCGGCAGCTGGGACCGAGCAGCACGATTTTCAGCAGACTGACAATTCCTGTGCTTAACAAAGGCTCATCTTACTCCTTTTGGACGCAGGTTACTGGGCGCGCCTTGCGGTGCTCACATTGCTCTTGGACTTTCTGACTTCTCAGTCAGAAGTGGGGAAAAGCTGCGACGACAGCAGCTGGATACCATTTCCTTGTGGCACCAAACATGAAATGCCGCTGGCTGTAGGGAGGCATCTTCCTGTCGTGATCATCAGAGCTGTAGTTAATGTTGGGTGTTTCGTTTTTTGTCACTGAGCCTCAGCTTCAGTCTCCCTTGGGATGTACGGAGAAGCTTCGGAGTTGTTACTCAGTCAACCTAAGTAGTTATCTTTGCAGCAGTTCCACCTTATTTGTCTTTCTAACAGTTTTGTTACAGCTGAAATTTGCAGAGATTTTCCTTTCTGGTTTTAAATAAAATCTGACAATTAATGAACAAAGGTGGCATCCCTCCAGAAAGATAATTGCCAAGTTTCTGTAGCATGGCCTGGCGCGTTGGTGACATGGCTTACAAAATCTGTCTTGAATGGCTCTGTCTCCAGTCTCCTGAATGTGGTGTTGAAGTACCGCATCCCTCTGCGTACACTTGCACGCATCATTTCTCCCATACTCTGTGGTTCTGCTTTGTCTGAAAGGTTGTTAGGATTCTTACTGCATTTCTCTCATTTTCTTCTGGAGGTGATGCCTGAGCTCCGTGTGCCAGTTCCTCATTTCTTGACAAGAATTCTGCAGGAACTAGTAAATCATTTTAGAGGTTCTCCCATTAGGATTTGGAGCGTGTCTTGCAAGCATCCCAACAATTACATGAAGGTCAAAGGAAGAATTTACTTGGGAGAGGGAGAGCTGTGCCTTTGGTGGTAGGTCTGGCGTGGGATGGCCGCAAGACTTTAGCCACAGTTGGTTTGCTGTAGGTGGGGTAGAGCAGGTCAAAGGGAGCGATCCCCAGTTCTGGTTGTCCTTACAGCTCTGCTGGTGGAAATGGTGCTGTGAGGGAAGGAGGCAAAGTGTACGGAAAGAATTAAGAAACCTTCCTGCTTGCTGCTCTCTGTTGAGTTTTATCTGTGCATCTTAATCTCAGCTGCCATTTCCTCTTCCCCATAGGCTGTAGGCAGTGGTTGGTGTATGTGAGGTTATAGCTTGTATAAATACCAGCGTAAGCTGTTGTGGAGAGCCATGTGGCTGTGCGGTTTGTTTTTGCTGTCATTGACGTTTCCAACTGCTTTTAACATCCAGGATAGGAAAGGTTCTGCTGTAAGGTGGATGAATCTCAAAACACCAGTGACATAAATTTACATCGGGTTCCCCCCTTCTGCTTACAGCTTGGAGTTTTGTGAGTTTTACCTGTTTCACCTCTGCAGACAGCTAAACTTCTGGCGTAACTGGAAATTTCATTACTGATAAACAGTTTGCTATTAAGCCCAGCTACTGAGCATTGAATTGGAGCACCAACTTCATCCCATCACCTGTGATTGATGAATTTTGTTTTAATGGTGCTTTTCATACCTGATTGAAATTATTATTGTTAGTATTTTTTCATTAAGAGTACTGTGCTTCTCTTCCTAAAATTAAGTTTTCAAATGATTATTTGCGTAATCATTACTATTTCAGGAGATGGAGAGAACAAGGGAGTGATCTAAAATTGTAGTGAGGCCTGTTAATTTCAGTGGACAAAAGAAAAAAGGAAAAAAACCCTGAGTAAACCAGTAATAAGCCAGTAAGTTTTTGAGGAAGACACTTGTCAGCTAATGCATTATCTTCTTCCTCTCCCGTTGCAGATCCATGCATTGCTATATATTACGATCTTACCCTGCCCTTCCTTTTGTTTTTTATTAACTACTTTGGCCTAAATCACAGATGTTAAAGACTGCAGAGTGAGCGAGTTCTCCTTCTCTTCACCTAGTAGTTGTAGCATGAAAGGTCACTGGTTTACTTCGTAGCAAGAGTGGTTTGTTCTACTGGAGATGTGTATTGCACCATTAGAAAAACATTGGTTCTTGTCCTTGACTTGAGAAACAAGAAAATTTTTCTTCGGCTTGTATTTGCATATGAAAAGTTTTAGTTCTTGTGAAATGGCATTTTCTGTTTCTGATCTGGAAAAATTATCCCAATTGGGGAAGTAAAATTGTTATAATAACCTGTTTTCTAATAGATTTTTTTTTTTTGGTATGGTATTTATCTGATGTTTACTTCAGTTGCTGAGAACTGTGGAAGTGTTTTTTAAAAGGATGTGTGCAGTGGCGGTCACTCGGCCTTGAGCAGAGTACACTACTTGGCTTCATGTAATCTTCTTCCCTTTTTTTTTTTTTTTTTTTTTGTGTGTGTGTGTTGACTTTTTGAGTATTCTTCTCCGAGACAGAAAAATAAGGAAAAATGGCAGTCTGGGTTGTTCCCCTGCAGTAACTCTGTGCTTCGGCATTGTGCGGCTGCTTTGCTGGGGGGGAACATACAACTTTGGAAACCTGTTTTAATAGCGCGGAATTGATTGGGATGGCCAGGACACATACAAAAGTAATGTTCATAAAAGTGCAGGAATTTGTACAATTAAACAGAATACTTTGTTTTTAAACACTGGATGTAACTGAATTTATACCTGGGCGATTCTTCTGATGTTGCATTTATACGTGTTAGCTCCTTAAACATTTATCCTACGATGCCCAAAACCTTTACTTCAAAGTACCCCTCTGCTGTTGTACGTTTTAGGAAAATGTAAGAGAAAACTGAGTTTAGTTTTGTAAAAGTATTAATCAGATTTACTGTACCATTTTAAATATGTGCAAGTGATAGACTTATTTTTGCTTAATAATTGCTTGGGTGGTTACTGAAGATCTGGCTCAGATAAAACAGAGAATTTAGTGTATGCTCGAAAGGAGAAATAAACTGTTGCAGGGAGAAAAGAGTCTGTTTGTTCAATGAAAGGCAATGCTGAAGGACTGCAGGTGTATCTGGGGAGGGATGGCAGCAGAAGCTGGTCCCAGCTCCAAAGAACCTAGCTGTATATACCAGGCAGATGTGGTGAGGTACCTAGACGTGCCTTTGCCTGACATCTGTGCGGGTAATTAGAATGGCCTGAAGAGTTTCTAGGTATTTATCTTCATGCAGTTCAATTTATCTGCCAGTCGTGTGAGAGTGATACTTGGAATTTAGCCGTGCTGTGCTATTAGCTAGAGTCTGAACTAGTATTTTTGGGATTGACTTTAATGGCTTCTGTCTCTTACTAGAAGTTGGAGACTCAGTTGCTTTTCCACAGACCCTCTTGCAATTACTCGTTTGATCTAGGGTGTAGAAAAACTTATTTCTTTTCCTGGTAATAATTTGGCTGGTTTCAGGTATAGTAATTTCATTTTGTTTCTTGGTCCCTTTCAGCTTGTACCTCCTTTTAAACCTCAAGTGACATCTGAGACAGACACCAGGTATTTTGATGAAGAATTTACAGCTCAGACTATTACAATAACGCCGCCTGAAAAATGTAAGTCAGAAATTATGCATAAGCATAACTTAAATAATCAATTTATAATAAAGCACTGTGTAAGGTTTTTTCTGTTTGAATGGAAAAAGCTATTCTCACTGTTAGTAAAAATCTTCACATGACAGTGTGTAAGAGTAACTCTCAATGGCAGTGTTCTTTTAAGGAAGGAATAATTACAAAGCTTAGAATATTAGATCACTCTAGGTTGGGTTTTGGTGGTGGTGTTGGGGTGGGGTTTTTCAGTGGGGGTTTTTTGTCTTTTTAAATAAGAGGAATCAGCAAATTTGCTGGTTGGCGGTGAAGGTCCCATTTCAGCAAAGTGCTTGGAACACGGACCCTGCTTTAAGCATGTGAACACTGCTAGTGGCTTCAGTGGGTTATTTAGGTTTGGTGAGTTAGGCATATTTTTAAATACTTTGAAGACCAAAAGGAATAAAAAAAGAGCTGCCAGACATAAGTGGATGTCTCTTGTGTAGATATCAATTACTTGAAAATAAAATTTTCTATCAAGTCCTGTGGTTCAACAGAGCTCTTAAGGAAGTTATTAATATAGATAGAACCACTGCACTGGGCCTTGCACAGAGTGTCTTTGTTGGAGTGAATGTAATTTCACCACAAGTTGTATTTTTGTCATCTGCTGCACACATAAGGATCATGATCTGATAGGCCAAGCTAAAGCTTTAACAGAGTTACCTACCAAGCCAGAGCAGTTAAAAAGTTAAAATCTTGTTGCTGAGTTCTTGAATGAATTTCCTTTCCAACAGAGGGGTATGTTTTTGGTTTTTGGTTTGGGTTGTGGGGTTTTTTTGTTTGTTTGCTGGGGTTTTTTTTGAGGGATGGGGAAGGAGGATCAAAAAGGTAGACAATCAAGGCTAGAGTTACAGTTGATTACCCGTTCATAGAGCTAGCTCATTTTTTGGTGTTTCAGGATTCCCAGGCTTAGCTGCAGTTTTGCATTTGTAGTGTTTGAACACAGTCATTTAAGTGATTTTAAGTCTTCCTGCTGTGAAAAAAACCCAACCCTTTCTTCTCCCATCTATCTTGATAAGAATTTGTTCATATTTGTAATTTGAACAAATTTTGCTAAAATTTGGATTAACTTGGAGTCTATTGATTCCGTATGATGAAGTCATGATCTCTTGAAACTCCACATATGCAATGAGAATGGCTATTTATCTATCAAAGGCTGAAGCAATACAAAATACGTGGATGCTGCCAAGAGTTCAGCTTCAAATTGATTGAATTCAGAGCAGGTGATCAGTTCCAACGCAAGGGAATGACCTACATACCTAAAGTTCCTGTCTTGGCCTCTGGCCATGCTGTCGCTGCTGCAGCAGGAAATTTAGCACGGGCTGCAATTCCGCCCCACTCATAAGAATAATAAAATGGGGGGTGACGACCGGCAGCAGCACAGAGATCAGCTGTGGCGTTGCTGACGTGGGAAGCCCTCCCAGGGAGCTGGCAGGGCTGCCTCGCCGAGGCCGCGGTACGTCACATCACCAGCAGCATACAGGTGAAGTTTCTCTTGTGCCATGTAGGTCAGGAAACCTGCTGCCATTTTTGGTGAGCGGCAGTGGTTCAAGGGCCACGTGGGGTTTTCTGTTTCCTGGGTATTGCAAACTATTTGTAATAATTTTTCTTTTAAAATCTGCAAGGGTATTATCTACAATACGGTATCACCTCTGCCCAATGTGATTATGCAAAAGGGGGTTAGAATTATATTAAAAATTATGTTAAAAATGTGATTATGAAAAAGGGGGTTAAAATGTGGTTTATGGATGGAGGGGTTGGTAACTGTCTATCAGAAAGTTATTGCTGAACTAAAGATCTTTTGTAGCTACAGAAATAATTTTCATTATATTTAGGCCAGTTATCAACATTTTACAAATCACGCTAAGTGAATATTGAAACTAGATCTTGTATTTACAGTAATCAAATTGATAGCAAAACAAAACCAAGCTCTGTACCTTAACCCAGTTTAAATTGGCAGCGTAAAAGGGAGATTGTATTTGAAGTTACAGGAATTGAGAGGCACTGCTGAAGTCAAGCAGCCTAGTCATAGCAATTGCTCAAACCTGCATTAGCTCTGGTTTTTCTATGTAGAATATATGAAGATTCAAAAGATACGTAATTCTGAAAGGTTGTATATAAATACATCATTAGAATAACAGTCTCAATAAGAGTCTTTAAGGATAAGCACTGTTAAAAAATCCATGTGAGAATGTAGATTCAAATTCTCAGAGTTTGGCAACATCTGGTGCCTAGTTTCCATTGGCACTGCAGGAATTATGTAAATAAAAATATTTATGAATTTGGCTTAGTCCGTGTTTCCTCTGATCCCAATAAATACTGTAAAAATAAATAGTTTACTAAAAATAATATGTAAGAATTGAAACACATAGGACCTGCATGAATTGTTCATTTTATAGTAGTTTTTCCTTTTAACCCCCATTCGAAATAGAGGAATATGTAAATACATCTACAGTAAGATCATATTTTCCTGAACTGAGCTTAAGAAACAATGAAAACTGGCTGCTTCAAGCAGCAGTCGGCTTCTGTGCTGCCGGACGCGAGATGTGCCGGCAGGTTTTGATTAGCTTAGAACGGGTAGTGACGATTGAAGTTCTCAGGTGATAGTCATAATCAAACAGACCAACTCACCCTAAACGAAGTGGTGGCTTCTTGAAAGGAGATCCTTTCCATGAACATCATTCTACTGTGTGAGCACGAGCTTACATGAATAAAGTCTCGCTTGACCTTGAGCCTTTAACTTCAGCACTGAACCCTGAAAGACGTACCGCGTATCAGGTAAAAAATAAAGTTTTGTCGCAAAGATAATGATGTTTCGAACTTCTCCCTTACTACAGATGACGAGGATGGTATGGACTGCATGGACAATGAGAGGCGGCCGCATTTCCCCCAGTTTTCCTACTCTGCAAGTGGACGAGAATAACTTTTTTGTTCTGCTGCTTCACTGTCATCTTAGGTTTATCACTGAAAATGATTCCTGAACATCACCACCAGTACTAGATACTATTTAAGATAGCAGGGGCACTTTCAGAGACCATTCCAAATTGAACAAGTTTCTTTCCCAAACCTACCTAAAATCCATTTTGGTTTTGCATGAAATTTGAGATTTTTTTCTCTACTACGCTCTCCTGCTGTTGCTGCTGCCCACGGTCTCAGTCTAATAGCAACGTCAAGAAGTTACTAACAGTTTCTTTGAAGGTAGATGACTTGACTTCAGCATTGTACACTTTGTGCACAAGTAGTCATCTGTTTTTCCTCACAGTAGAGGCTAAACAAAAAACGTGTTGGTCCATCTTATCTTCTTCCAGAAGATGAATCAAAATTGTAATTAGTCTAAAAAAAGACTAGTCGATTAACATTTTCTTGCATCTGTTTGTGCTGGTTAGAACAAGGAAACGTGGGGTGGTGATGTACATATGCAAGGTTTTTGTTAGGCATATCATTACTTGAAGCAGGTCTCTGTCATTAACATCTGGCTGGAATTTGTTTGGGAAACGTTTGAGAGAAGGACTTAAACTGTTGATATATATAAATATATATATATATAATTTTTTAATTACTGTTGGATACTACAGAAGAAGCAGAAGGGCTGGGCTCACCCAGCCTGCCACTTAGAACTTCCAGGTTCATGTGCAATCATGGAGAATCGAACATTATACATGCAAGAAGTGAAGGCATAAAAGCAGCAGTTGAAGTTGTTTAAGGGGTCTTATAATTTGCACCAGATAGCATCTTTCTCATGCTTTTCTTTTCCTTTCATGATATACATCACCTCTGATGGCTGAAGAATGTAGACAGGCATAATGGTATTGCTTTTCACCAAAATGTGTGCACCAAGGTAAACAGGTGTTTGCCTTACTTGTTTTTATTTTGAGTTTGTGAATTAGCTTTTTCTCCAGGTGTTTAACTCTGAATATTCTTTGTTGATTTTTTTTTTTTTTTTTTTTGGTTATACTGCGGTAGTATTTATTTTTAGAGATAAGGATTGTATGTGTCATGTTTGCAAATGCTGCTACATCTTAGATAGAACAGGCTTATAGCAGTTCCTTTTGTAATATATGGAAGGACTGTACAAGCTGAAGGGAATAATGCACTTTTCTCCCATGTGGAAATTTTAACAAGGCTCTGAAATTGTACATACTGCTTAGAATCAGATTTTTGTGAATGAAACACTGTCTTAATTCTTTGGCAATGGAGGTGAGGAATTCCAGCTTCACATGCCAAAGGGTTAAGAGCAGACAAAAAAAAAAAGCTACATCTTGTGCTCCATTGAGGATAAATGTATTGTAAAGGCCTGACGGCACAATAGCAAATTTCTGTTCAAAATGAAGGAAATGCATTTGAACAACAAGACCACAGCGATTACAAGAAAAGCACTTTATTTTAATAATGAAAATAGTAAAATTCTGGGATCAGCCATTCCCAAGCAAGGTTTTCCCTCAACCAAAAGAGTCCCAAAACCCAGCGTGTTACATGTAACCATGGTACCTGATTGACTGAATTTAAACCGTCACGAGAAATGCTCCACCGATAGGAAAACGTCTTTCCATTTCCGAAGATCTGTATCTAACAGAACGTGTGCGTAAACTTTAGCTTTGATCTTCAGCAATGATAATCTTAATAATAAACCCTGTGGTGCTAGGAGTCGGGACATCACGCAGCGCCGCGATTGCGCGCGCATGCCCTTGCTAACGGCATCTGAAAACCCTGACTCCATGGGATTATCATTCGAAGTATCTCTGCGTTCGGCTCTTGTTAAGCTCCCACAAAGACTGTGATATCGCAGAGTATTCCTGGTTGCGCTGTGTGAATGAGTAGATGAGTCCAAAAGGAGAGGTGTTCCTACGCAGATGCCTTAGCCTCTTGACGTGGAAAGTCGAGCGCCCGAGCATGAAGCCCACTGCTGGCAGTGCATGTGCTGGGACGGTCAAGGGGTAGACGGGCATTTTAGCAAGGCAGCTAAAGATGCAGACTAATTCAGACAATTTTTTCATGTTTCGTCTTTTATCTTTAGGAACGAATGGATAATCGGTCAGAAATGCATCATGATGTATATTCTAACTGCATAGGATCCCATTCTGTCACCTTGTAACACTAAACACGTGGAGAGGTTATCCCTCTACGGAGAGAGAGGAGCACAGCAAATGCATCGCAGGTCTGTTCTGCACCAGTAGTGTAGCGGTGGCTACACTGACGCAGCGAGTGCCTGAAATAACCAAGTATTTAATAGACGGGCATTAATTAGTTCTCTGCAAAGGCCTCGTACTTACAGACTAAAACTATGGTGACTCAAAATCTGTGTTATATGCCTATGTTTTTTCCCCTATGTTTTCAGCTTGTAATAGCAATAAGGTTCTTGACGCAGGGCACCTCTAGCTAATGACCAGCTGGCACCGTGCCTCTGGCCAGCCGTTCCTCGCGTGCAGAAGAAACCCTGTGGTTAGCTCACCATCGCGTAGGTAGTTAGAATGCGGTGCGCAGTTAATATCCATCAGTGAATTATTTGAAAACCTTTTAAAACTTCACCTTGCATTGTATTGCCTGCCTTCCAAAATGGCATCGATCAAGTTGATGCTGCAGAGAGAGTCGGCGGCCCCTTTGTGCTGCCCGGGCTTGGGGGATTCTCTCTCTTACCAGTGTTAGATGAACGATGAATGGGCAGGCGGTGCCGAGAGAAACTTCTGAAGCTCTTCTTTTGCTGTTCGCGGTTGTGGTTGGATTTGGACAGGAGGTGGTGGCTGGTTACCTGGGCGAGCCTTTTGAGCACAGTACATTTCAGACTTTGTCTCCAGCTTGTACTGACTTCCATGACGTACAGTGTGCCCTCTTGTACTGCAGCCATCGCGGAGGAAATAGGTCATTTCTGTTTGGATTTTGGCAGTTTTGCACACAGCTTCGCTTTCCACACTAATCCATCTTCCAGTACATTCCTGTTGCTTAAAGAACGTTTATCCCGGTATTGTTTTACTTTTTTTTTTTTTCCCCCCATCTTTACTTGCGGCTTCTTAAAGCTGACTGTTCTTGCAGGGGCCATGTGCTTCTCCTAGAGTACAAAAGTAAGGTCTTTCCTTACTAACTGCAGGGTCTATATATTACACCTCAATGTACACACTTTGCTGCTACTGTTTGTACTGTCTACAGTAGAATTTCCTTATCTTGCTCCTGGTAGTGCATTACAGGCAAGCATGAAATGTAAAGTATTTATTTAAATAAAAACCTCTAAATTGGTAATTGAATTACCTCCCTGTAGCTTTAGAGTTTGTGACATTTCTTGACCTTGCTAGTTCTTTCATTAGATCCATGCAAGATCTAGTCATATGGTTAAGGATATTAAGCAGACACAACTATGAACCCAAGAAACCATATTACTGTTGGTCATACTTAAACTGTTTATTTCCTTAAGTATATGACCCACAAGGATGTGAAATAACTACAAGAAACTGTTTTTGTACACTGTACATCCTTAGTATTTTTACACGTATATGATAGGGATGCACATTATTTTCCTTCGTACAGACAGCTTAAATAAAGCACTATGTCAATCTGCTACTTCTGTGTTTTTTAATGCTAATTTGTTCTGGAGGTTTGTAAATATATATATATATATGTTCAAGCTTGCCACAAAGGACGTATTTTTTTATATCTGCACATTACTGTTAAATATCTTAGAGGAGAAAAGTCCTAAGTTGTTCCGTGTCAGAGAAAGAAAAACTGAAACGAGAAGGCTATATTGCAGATGACAAAAGATTTCTCAAGTTTTGGGTTAAATATTTACTTCATATTTTAAAGTAATTTTATATAGGTTAGATATTTCAATCCTGAAATGCACAAAGAATTTACTTAATTTCTTCTTACAAGAAAATGTACATCGTTATTTTTTTATCACTGTATATATAATGATCTGTGCATGTTTAGTTACAAGTTTTATTTGCTGTGAAGTACTAGTGATAACTGTAACTCGCTGTGACGTATTTCAAATACTGGGTGATCAGTTTCAGCTTGTAAATTCTGAAGTTACAGTATTGTCAAAAAAAAAAAGTTTTTATGACTAAGCAAGATGTATCTGTGCTTTGGACCGAGGCTGTTTCCATGCAGGTGGTTCATGTTAACGCTCCGAGGTGTATGATGTCACTTGTAAAAGTAAATTTGGGTTACACTTTTCAATGATTACATAGGGCTATGTTCCTGACAGAACCCCCACCATTTAAGTGATTTGTCATCTAATGAAATTCATTAGCCTCACATCCCAGAGCTAGGTAACGTGTTAGGGTAAGGAGAGGAAGAAATGGGAAGGGGGGCTATGCAGGGCACCTCAGAGTGGGACTCTTTGAAGCCCACAAGCTGGTCCAGGTCTGTTTGAACCAGCGGTCAGAAGGGCTGAGTGTCCCTAGAGCAGCCGGTCATCTGGGTTTTAGCTCAGTTCTCAGACATGAACGCTTCTCTGGAATAGAGGTGCTTCAGCCAGGGCTCAGGTTTTTTTCTTTTCTTTTTTTTTTTTTCTTCCTTTTCTTCCCTTTTTTTTTTCCTTCCCTACCTTGTAATATGAAAGAACACGAGACAGATGGACAAACTGCCATTAGCTCGGTGGTATTGGGAGAGCAGTGACCAGGACTTGGCTGTGGCAGCAGCAGGACTGTGGTCAGGCCGCATCCTGCGTTGTGGGATCACGCTCTGGCTGCGGAAGTGGGACTTCCTGGGTTAGATCGCCTTCTCAACTTTGTAAAACTACACATTTTGTGCCTAAGTAGAAGGGGGGGGGGGGAAACATGAGCCAGGTAGACATGGTGCTGTCTGTGCTTAATGACTAATTAATTGCTACAACGTAGAGTAGCTGCTGCAGGGAAATTGATTCCTTTTAGACTCCTAGCAACATAATGAATTGAGCCGATGCCTGGGATGAGCATAAAAAACCTCCTTCCGGCTGCATATACTGCCAGCCCCGGATGTTTTGTTGAACTCCAAGCCGTAGGTGCACGGGGGAGGCAGGCAGCGGTGCTCTGCACCCAGCACCAGGAGCCACCCAGAGCAGGTCAGAAAGGTTGAGGGTCTGGCTCTGCCTCGGGCCGGGGCAGCGCCAGGATCTCAGTGAAGCCTCTGTGTTGGGACGAGGTGCCCCAGTTCCTTTGCGCGTGTAGCCTATAGGCACTTTCTCCTATTGAAATAGAGACTTATGCTGTGGAATAATAAAAAATAAATGAGAAAAAAAAAAAGTTTGCATATTCCTACATTTATCAGTGTATATTCTTACCTGTGTAACCATCTATAAAGTAGTGACACTTGAAAATTTGTCAGCCTGCTGATCAGCGTGGAAAGCCCAGAGTTTGACTAGAGAGGACTTTTCTTCACCAGGCTTTCTTGTCCCTGAAGACTTGAGGCGGCTTTAAGCATGTTTATTGTCATACTGGTGAAGCAGTTCAGGGAGGCGATCAGCTGGGTTTGGCAGTTTAATACAGCAGGAAATTGAAATAGGAAAGAACACTTTGATGTTGGGGCTGTACCACTAGGAATTCTTAGAATACAAGGGAAGAAAAGATTGTGTCCCACAGCAAATGTAACTCATTGCATGTGGTGTTACTCTTATTTTTGTTACATTCATGGTGGCCAAGGTAGCTTTATTAACCAGGAACTGGTTTTTTTTTGCACTTTTGTCCCCCTTTACTAGTGTAATTCTACAACTACACTGCAGATAATACATGTAGAAACTTTTTTCTAATGTACGTAGTTTATCCTACACTAGTTAGCAAGAGTCCGATAAATTCTTTCTGAAATAGTCTGGTATTTGGAAAGTAACTTTCAAAGACACAAGTGCGCAGTTAACCAGAAAAAAAAGCCCTCCAACTCTGTCCTCCAAATGTTTCGCGTTCAGTAATTTGAAGCCAAGCCCAGCTGGTGCCCAGCCCTGAGACTGCTGAGGCTTTGCTGGTGGGGGTCTGGCAGCACCGCTGCAGTGCTGAGAGCCGGGCACCTCGCTTCAAGGCTGATCCGGACTGACTAAGGGTTCCTTGCTCTGAAAGGCTTTACCCAGTGAATGGTTTGCAGGGAAACCTGCCCCATGGAAATTCTTCCACGTTATATGGAATATTTCTCAACCATTCTTATGCTTTTCTGATGGATAAGTAGTTGTTGGGACTCTCACTTTTGCATAAAAAGTGACAAATGCCTTGTAAAAATAAAGCTGCCAGGTAGATTCTGGTGATGAGTTTCTGAACAGGCGCAGGACTTACCACCAGCCCCCTTCTCCCTCCTCCCCATGCGCACACTTGCCCTTGAATTCAGAAGGACTGAAGGAGGAAAACAAGAATCCAATTAAGTTTATTGGTATTTCAGTCTGTAAATAAGACATCTATGTTCAATTATAAAAATAGATAAAAACATTTTATAACAAAATTGTGCCAATTCTGAATTAAGTCAACACTCCATAATAGCTGTTAAAACTGGCTTGCAAGCTGAGTCTTTTCGGAAAAGTCTCGGCTGTTGCCCTAGAAGTGGGGTAGGCCAGTAATGCCTCAAAATATTTATGATTCCGTCGTTACAAACAAATAGAAACCAGCTGAAATTAGCCAGCGAGCGTGCCTGTTTTCTGCAGAGGTGTCTTTGGGTGAGCTTCAGACCAGCCACGTTTCAGGTGGGTGCAGAGCAGACCTGAAAGATAACAGAAAGAGAGGGGGGCATAAGTAGCCTGTATTGCATTGCTTGTGATTCTCATTTGTGTCACTTCAGCCTGTGGGCGAGTTCTTAGAAGAGAAATACAGAAATGGTTAAGCCTGTGGCAATGCAATGTAAACAAGTGCTGTTTCAAAGCCTGCGCTTCCTGCAGGCCTGCTGCCCTCGCCTCCTTCTACGATCAGAAGTCTTACAGGTAGCAAAGCAAGAGCTATTTGATTTCTGAAAAACAGGATCTCCATGAGCTTTAGACATCGCTCGTGTTTAGCGGTAAATAACCGAGCTCTTGTTTTGGGGCACGTCTAAGATCTGCCCCTTCTCCTTTCCAGGAAGGAGGCGGCAGGTTTGTGCCAGAGAGTGTTTACTGTGAATTGTGCAGCGTGCGCACGGGGTGGGCAGCTGCAGCAAAACAGGAAGCTGCTGCCTGGGTGCCAGTAGGAAACCTCTGGTGGGAAGGCTACCTCACAGCTCCAAAGCTCTTGCATAGCTACTCCTTCTGCTTCCTCAGTAGCACTGCAGGATGGAATTAAGAGGGAAGGATCAAACTCGACTGGAGCTGGGGGAGCTACCTAGAATTAAGCCACCGGAATTCTAAAATTTTAATTCAAGAGATGTAAATGACCTTGGAAATAAAAATAAACTTTCTACTTTGGCTGGTTTTGCATTAGAGGCCTAAAGGGTTTTGCTTCCCTCCCCCCCTTTAGCTGGTTAGGCAATTAGGACTGAGTTAAAAAAGGAGAATTTATGAAGCTGCAGTTCATTAAAGAATTAATTAAAAACAACAACATGGTACCTTTTTACCCAAAATACATGCACCAACTGCTACAGTTGTGTCTGCAACTAGTGCAAGGAAAAACAGACTACAGCCATGCTTGAATTCTGTGTCCGTGACTAGTTAGCCAGAGGAAACTTACTCCATGCTGCAGTAACACACACACCCAGCATTAGAGTACTGACAGAGATTAAAAAGGCAAAAAAAACCCCAAACACTCAGCTCCTGAAGAAGTTTCCTGGCAATTGTTGCTGTTGCAGGTGGCTGACAACATCCCCAAGCCACCCATTCCTCTGCTGCCCAGCTGGCCTTGGTGGCCCAGTTGGTAGCCCGGTATGTTCACTTACTGCTTTCCCCCCTCACTACTAAAGCGACCGTGCCCAGCTGTACCCCAAGGTAGAGACTCTCCTTTTTAGGCACCTCTTTATCAGACAGAAGCATTTTGTACCACCACACTTCAAACCATTTCTACCCTGGAAAGGTTATACTGTCATACGTGCCTCTAACTCAAAAGCTGCCATTTTCCTCTTCTTGTGACCTACAGCCACAAAAAGCATTTCATTAGCCCTGCCTGCCTGCACGTAAAGCAGTTGGGTACCAATACTTCCACCCCAAAGCCTCGGGGCGCCTACCTGTCTTTCGTCCCCAGTTAAGTCAGCGTTAATGCTTTGCAAGATGCTGAACCTCAGCTTGATTGTCGAAGTAGGCACCTCACTGAAAATTCCTGCTGATGTAAGAAACCAGAGAAAGCCAGCGCTCGGGAACAGCTGTAATTCTGACAGTACCTTCCACTGAGTGACTAGAGGGGCAAGGATGGGACTATAGTCCTGGGTGAGTACCTTTTAACTTCTGCTTAGAAGAAAGGCAGTCTGTTCACAGACATGCTCGCTGTGGAAAATGGGACTTCTGTAACGAGGGAGGAGATAGTTTTAGTGGCTCGGCCATAGGGAGGGGACAGGGAGAGCACGGGTTCCAGCCGGGGAGGGGCTGGCTCGCAGGAGGGGAGCTGAATATCTTTCATCCTCCTGACTTGGCGCAACTTGCAATGTCAGAGACTTTTTCAAAGGTAGAAACTCAAAACTTGAATCTTTCAAAAATACTTTCAAAATGAGAGGTGTAAATCCTGTAATTAAACTTTTGACTACTTTTACGTGGCCCTGCGTATGTTATGCTGTATACCAGTACCAAATATTCGTGCCATCTATTAAATGTTAGTGTAATGGCATGATACACAACCACACTGTAAGTTCAGGCCACGTACTGGCCCTTTGTAGCTCTATGAAAATTACAGTGTGAGCATCTTCATCATGTTGTAGGCAGATGGTTATTCTGAAATAATACTGAGCTTCTTTCTATAATAGGAGATTTAAACATTATTTTTTAAAAACACATGTAATATACTGCTGAGAAAGATGTTTTTGAAAACTGTGATACTTGTCTTGGTTAGTCCTTCAACAAGGATGCTAAAAGCCTTTTAACTCATGTTGCCTGGAAGGGAATCACCATGTAGCAGCATCAGGTACTTCTTTTACAAAGACTTTTTTTTTCATTCATTTTAAACCCCAGAATTTGCCTTACAGTGTCAAATAAGTTTTCCATGGAAAACAGACTCTGAACACACCAGAATGTGGCTGGATTTAAAGATACTTCTTTCTCTCTTTCCCCCTAGTACAGCAAACACTAACACAAGAAATAAAAATTGCAGTGGAAGTAACCTCAGTTTTGAAAACAAATCCTGTGAAGGTTCTAAGTTTGTCAGTGTTTTTTTTTCCTCTAGGTCAGCTAGGTTAAAATAGATGATGCAATTTTAAAATCTGGGACTTTTCAATTCAAGTTAATTAACTCTTACAAGGCAATAGGAACAGCTATAACTATGTAGCAATCTGGTAACTCCAATAGCACTGCTCCAAACACAAATATTTGTTTCTTTCAACATGACACTAAGTTTTATGATGTATTACAAAACAAATGGTAGCCTTTCTGAAGAAATAGAGAGGATTCTGCTTCCTCAGAAGGAAAATACTACTGGAAGTCACAGAACTAACCAATTCCAAATCAAAAGACAAACACCCAGTGATTATCCAGACCAAAAAGTACCTGTGGTAAAATCCGAGTTCTTCTAGAAGTTCCCACCTTTCGCTCCAACTGAAATCTTTAAGATTTTTTTTTATTTTTTATTTTAATTCTGTCAGGTAAACCTGTCTTTGCTGTGGAGTGCTTGTCCTAAATGTTTAAGTGCTTAAAAAGAAAGCCAAAGACCAAAAGCTCCAACAATTTCAAACCCAAAAAATGTTTCAAACACTCCCTTCTCCCTTTTGTCTTGAAGTGTTTGCCAGATTCAACCCACATCTGCAAATAGTTTTAGTCCTTTCCTCTCCCTCCCCTCTCTCTATATATAGGATATAGAAAAAATGCCTACTTCTGCTCATTTCTCTTTATCCATCCAGGTTTTCACTTGATTCCATCTGTGTCTTGTTTGAGAGCTGCATCCCATTTCTTTCCCTGAAATACGCAACTGCAGTTACTAACGGCTTATGTTCCAAGATACAATAGCACATTGAGGTTAGTGTATTTTACATCATTTTTAAAAGATTAGGTACGATTGGTTTCTCCACTCTCCCCCTGCCAAAAAAAAAAATTATTATAAAGGAGAGCTGTTGAGCAATACAGTACAATGTGGAATATGACATCATTTTCACCTTCGATTAACACAGATTCTGCAATTGATTTTTTATATATATATTTCTACACTAACTACGTACATCTTCCTGTAGTTAAAATCTCCCATTTATGGTGAACTGTTCTTTAGTTTTCTTAAAACAATTGTCTGATATTCCAGGCAGCTCTTTTCGGCTGAATTCCAATTCCCAGAGAACCACCGTTGCTTTAAATAGCTGCAAATAGAATTTGAGGGCTCATTTTGTAATAATTTTTTTATATCACTCTTCTCTTCTGAGTGTTCTCAAGTTAAAAAGTATCCTCTGGAGCACAATTAACTTGTAATGAACATAAAGAAGGAAGCTTTTGCAAGTCAAGTCTTGAGAGCAGTGTAATATCTGAATGATTTTTTCCTCTTTTGTATGATTTTTGTATTTCTGCCCAATTTCATAAAAGCACACTCACTTCCAGATAAAATAGATTATCAGTAACAAAATCTCTGTGGACCATGTGAAGTCTCTTCACTTTACCAAGAGTGCTTCCCTTAAAACAGAAATTTTAATTTTCTTTTCTGAACAACCACCTTCTTAAACTATCTTACAGAGATCTAGAGCACTACGGTTGCCCTGAAATTTGCCAGTAGTTACTACATGCTGATAACCTTACACTATCTTGAGCTACCAAGTTTGTTTACTACAACAGGAAATCCTGTAAAACCAAACACACTGACAGGATTAAAGGCATAACAAAGTACAGATTTTATTCTCCTGGGTTAAACATTTATTAAATTCTATGGCTAAAAAGCAAGAGTGAGTCCTTCGAGAGACACAGTGCAGTGATTAGCGCTCAGGCTGATAGCGCGTTCTCCACCCTCACACTTGGGCGAGTGGTCATGGAGCAGCAGGGAAGATAAATGACGTGTAAAAATAAGAGGCAGGGGGAGATCACAAGGTGGTAGGGTGACCTAAGTCTGACAAATGTCAGCAAAAAACTCAAAAGAAACTACCAACATCCATCTACTGTTTAAACGTTAATGCTGTTAAAGAACAGATTTCTCTGTAAAGAACACAAAATCTTCTGATAAGAAAGCCAGGAACTGTCACCAGGAATGACTTCTGTCTTACCATCACCTCAAAACACTTTCTTCATTTAGTTTAAGTGGGTTTAAGTGGGACTCAGGTCAGCTACCAGTCTCTTTCCAATTGCATAGATTTTGGTTTTGGTTTTTTTTTTTTCCTTCATAAGGTAATGCCTTATTTAAAACAAGAACAGCAACAAAATCCAACAGCTGAAATGAGACTGCTGGCAGATTTCTCTGCTACAGCTGCAGAATATTCCCCTCAGACTTTCTTCTCTTTTGGCACAGTACCTGTGTTCGCAGAAACTGCACCTCTTCTGTAAGCAGCTGCTTCTCTTTGAAGAGCTGATTCTGTTTGTTGAGCAACTCCACTAACTGCTGGGCAGTGGCCTGGCAGTGCTTGTCAAGCTGCTGTAACCTGGAAAAAATAGATAGAAGGGTTGCAGAGCATCTGAAGTTGGAGTTCACAGTAGAAGCTTTGATCTTTGCACTGGCGGGTGCAGCTCCCAGATGAGAGAGCTCAGTCTGGCGGTTGGGCTGAGACTAAACTATTACTCCTAGCACGGGCATTCAATACATTTTATCTTCACACTTTAAATGAACACTTTTAAAGGTTTGCCCTTCTAATTCAGAAGCCTTATCATGACATGACAGTGAATTTGCTTTGCCATTAAGCGACCTCAGTAAAGACCGCAGGACTGCATCCTGGTATCTGTAACTAAGCAAGCTGCACACTCTGTAGCTGCTTCAATAACCATCTTCCCAGATTATAAATCCAAATACCCCAACCACCTAAAGGCACAAAAACTTTTGTTTTCTGTCCGCTGCTCTTTGCAACCTGGTCAATGGCCAAAACTCATTACAGAACACAACATTTATTTCAAATAAGCTTAGTGCTAATTAAGCATATCAGCGTAGATCCTTTAATAGTTTAAAGAGGGATTCCTGGGGAAGGATGTAAAGAGCCCATCACTCCAAGGGTCCTCCTCACCAGGGGCTGCAAAACAGAGGGAAGAAGCTGGTGGGTATCAGAGGAAACACACAGAGGCCTTTTGCTTACACTTGGAAAACAAAAGCCTGAACTGGGACAACACTGCTGTAGAGAGGGCAACCGTCCCTTTACTTCTTTAATTACACAAGTCGGTATGCCTTGTTATGTCCCCAGTGACTATTTATTACTCCTGCCATGAAAAATTTTAAAAGTCTGCTTGGGACCTGTAGCATGGGATGTAAACACAAAGCAGCTGGAAACTGTGTTTTTACATTAAATGCCTTTCCCTCTTTAAATAGAAATGTCTTCAATTAGAGGCCCTTTTGGATATCTTGGAAGCTTCTTGTCTTTAAATAACAGCACTCTAGAGAAAAACCTACACATCTAAACACTATGCACTTAGGGAGCACGAACTGACTCTGTTGTCAAGGTTAGCGCTGGATCTAAACTTCGCACTTGCTTTTGTAAACTACTTCTTGCTCAAGATACTGAAATACAGCTTCAGCTGAACAAGGTTTTTAGGTTCTCTCTCTCATACAGGCTGTGTTTTTAATGGCATTAGTTGCACGCTTACAATAAGGCATGTGATTTTCTGAATCTTTCTACTTTCAGCTCCATGTGGTAGCTTTGACTTGTACAGGTGTCATAACTCACCTAAGCTAATCACTCTGGGTGTCCACATTCTTCATCAGGATTGGTCAAATAACTGCATTAGTAAACACCCCCAAAATTCTTGATAAAAAGCTAGGAAAATCTAGCCAAAACAAAATTGCCAAAATCTAGGTCAAAACCAGTATTTATTGATCTATATCTGCCAGCCAACTTCTTTGAAATTAAACTGCAACAATCACGTAGGAAACACTGTGAACGCCCAGATTTCATAGTGTCCTGCCGCTCTGCTGAAGTTTCCCTGCAAAAGAGATTTGAGGAGCTGCAGGACCATCTCCTGGGGATCAGAACAAATCTAAATGCAGCTAGCTGCAAATAGCAACAGGGGATTGTAAGCATCCAATGAAGCAAACCAAACTACCACTTTGCCTAGGATATTCTACTAAATCCACACATAAACACTCTTGTGTCTCATTTCACGCTCCCTGTACCTCACAAACTATATCATATTGGTAGAGGAGCTGTTTATGCTTCTTTAATAAAGGTGATTTCAGGGGCGTTGAACTTCAAACACCAGCAAAACTCCCCCACAAAAACCCCCACCCTTCTACCCTTCTTTGTTTTGTTTTTAAAGAAAGTAGCTTTTCCACTCCCAGGGAGTGCAAGAACAACAGTATTGTTTGCTGGAGGCAACGTAGTTTCAGACTGGAGAGCTGCGTTGTGCTCACCACTTTGCCATCGATTTCCTTTAACTTGAGGAGGCTATGTGACCTTACTGCACTTCTTGGTTTGTAATAAAGACATCTTCCAGTCCTTTATTTCTGGCGTTCCTATTACTTTACAGCAGTACCGGTAGGGAGGTGTAACTGGAAAGTGCTGTCTTCAGACAGCCAAGGCAAGAACTCCAGTGCTGCCCTACCTGTTTAGAGCCTTGAGGCTATGAAAGCCGCCTCATGCACGAGAGCCCTACTCAGCAACTACCAACTGCAGTCTGGATTGAGGCCTTTACAATTTAAGTTTCTGGTGATTTCCACATTCAATTAATAATTCTCCCATTCTGCTAGTGTTTCAGTCTGGTTTAAGAACATAGGGTCTTTGACAAACCCTCTCGCACAAAATTGTTACTAGTGGCAGCTAAAGACCTGGGTAAGTAGGTTAAACCCCCTTGACCCACCTCTCTGAAGCACCATGGTGAGCGTTGCTCATTGCTGTGTAGGGGCTATTCTGGCTGCAAGAGCAGCCTTGAGGAGAGGCCCTTCCCAGTTGTGCCTCTCCTCTCATGGGGAGAAAGCTCCCGCTGAAAAGCCACTGCTTCAAGGTGAGGAACTTCCTCCAGTTCTGGCACCCAGAGAGAAGTCATTTCCGGCTCATGTGAATGTTACATCAAAACAACACTTTCTACTAGATACTCACAGGCAGGCCATGCACATTTCAAACATCGCTGGATACAAGCCTCAGTGCACTCTGCTGTAAAGCTCTATATCCTTTCAGATCATGCAAAGGGTGATTCAGATAAACTACTGTAAATAGAAGAGTCTTTAATTACAGCAAGACTATTCAGTTATGCTTTTCTGGTTTGTAACTTCACCACCCACCGCGTTACATTTAGACTGTCCCCTTGAGCAGAGGGAGGAAGGTAACACAGGCGCTGAGCTGGGCTTGACTGGCGTGTTACAACTTGACATTTTTTCATCACCTCTATCTATCTCCAGTGCTTGAGTACAGGGTTAATAAAGTCCCTTTCTACAATTCTGGGTCATGATGGATAAAGAGGGAGTAGTGCTAGTCAGTGCAGATCTTGGTCCATGAATTCCCAAATTCTGCCTACCAGTCTGCTCTCCCAAAACTGCTGCCAGGCTGGCCCTTGGTCCGCACGCTGGGACTACCAGCCTGCTCCGGTGCATTTAGCGCCTGAGGACAGGCTCTGGGCCCTCTCACAGTATCTGCTATTACGTGTGACATGTGCAGCACAGCCACACATTCCCATATGCATTGTATCTGGCCTGCCTGCTGATCTCGTAAATGATTCAAGATGAGAAATGAACAGCTCCACCCACATTCACTGTAATTCCCATATGTTACAACTGCACATCGATGCCTGCCATCATTTTTACAACTGGGTGACAGAACCTTCTGCACGTTTTGCTAATACGAGTGAGTGAGGTTGCACGGTCGCCACGTTCACTTTGGCAACACCACCTACCAGGCAAACGTGTACTGCGTCCTGAGCATCTGAGTGACCACTGCATCCTTGCTCTCCATTCCAAATGAGACCACTTTTCCACCAAAGTGGCAAGATCTGTCCAGTTGGGATGTTGGGCAGCTGCTCCTCTTTGGCCTGGGAGAGCCGAAGGGCAGAAACTAACTCCACGCTCTGTCACGTTACTCCACGGCACAAGGTGAAGACATGTAGCTCTTGAATCATGTTACAATTGGACTACTTGGCACTATGGAGTAAGCTCCCATTTAGTAATAATAATACCCTTCAAATAGTTTTCCATTAACCACTCTAAACCAAAATTCCTATTTCTATATAGAGGCAGGAAAGAGGCAGCTTCGTGACACAAGTGGTTCCACAGAGGGAGAACAAAACCAGGGCATCACAAGTTGTAATAAATACTTCCAGGTAAAAGTTCTGATTTGATTCTCAGTATTTGAAGCTCATATGCAACTTTATGTTAGAACGGCTCCAAGCTACCTTGCTACTTTGTGCAGCGACAACCTGCAGAACACTACACCTCTCACTCCATACAGTAATAAAATTTGGATCTGAGACTAGGCTATACCCCAGCCCATCCAGAAATGAAATGGAAAGGGATAGATAGGTTTTGTTACATTTTGACAGCTATGGGTAGACAACTGCTGCAAGACCCTGCAGAAAATAGGTGAAACAAGAAACATGAAACATAAAGCCCAGCTTGGGCACCGAGGTGAACTCCACCCAGCAGAATAAACTTCCATTGCATCCAACCCCACAGAGCTGGACTAGCACCCAGCGTGTCACATTTAGACTGTCCCCTTGCTTGTGGCCTATAGACAAAACCAAAAGCTGCCTTCTGTTCTATAAAGACACATTGCTAAACCAGGGGCACCCACAAGGCTCTCTCTGCGAGCTCCCTGCCCCGGGGGACTCACGGGTCCATTAATCTGCAGTGAAAGGCAAAGCTGATACAACCTGTCAGCCCTCCTCTGAGGTTGAAAGTTGATTTGAAAGAAATTAATATGCAAGGATCTGTGGGCAGCGTCCATTCACCCTGCAGTGGGGATCAGTCCTTGACATGGCAGAGGCATTAAAAGGTTATTTACTCTTTCAGTACAGTCAGGTTACTGATGTAAAACGTTTTCACTCTACTCCACGGAGCTGAATTTGCTGAAATGGCGTGATTGGATTGCAGCAACCTGCAGCAGCTAAATCACCAAATCCAATAACCATGCTGCATTTACTGGCACACATCTTAATTAGGTTTTAATACAAGTAATCTGATAACTACTTCTGGCCAGCCAGAGCAGAGCTGTCAGAGCTGAAAGGGCTGTTATTGAGCGGCTCATCCGGCGCGCTGCTGCGGCCGCCTCCCCGCTGACCCCGCCGAAGCCCCCCATCTGCCAGTTGCCACGGTAACGGAGGGCAGCCCATCGCGCCCAGCCGTGCCAGCGGCCGCCGGGCCGGGTGCCGCTGCCACCGGGCACCCCGCAGCGAGGACCGGGGCGCCGGCCACCCATGGGGGCCACCGGTACCAGGGTCGTGGCTCCACGGGAGAGGGGGTGCCGGGGCATGGCTCCTGCTGCCCCCCAAAACTACCGAAACCCAAAGTCACCAGAATACTTTACTGTGCAGGAAGCTACCTTTAAAACCATTTCCCTTGTCAGGAGAAGACAGGAGTGCCAAGCTACTAGTTCCGCAGGTCGCTCTCGCGTCGCTTGCTTGCCTGTAGGTGGACACAGCGATCAGAGCCAGAAGCTTCTGGTTACAAGGGGGGAAACTGGGGCAATGTCGGAGACCCCCGCCATGCTGCGGAGATGCAACTGAAGGGGACCCTGCCCCAACATGAAGGCAGCACCAGATCTGGTAATCGGCCATTTGCGAATCTCAAATGTTTTTAACGTGCTATGAATTTAAAAAGTAAATGGAGGTTTAAAAACAAGGTTGTTGCCAAAAGAGGGAGCAAGCCAATTAGAAAAGAATGCAAAACACAGCAAACTTTCCATCAGCAAATTTCTACGCCCTAGTATCATTTTTTTCAGGACATCCTACAAATCCGCTATCATGTACTGAAGTGATAGGAAGTGTTTAAGTTGTGGTACTTAACAGATAGTTGTACTACAACACATCAGATGATGTTAAATTTGTATATTCAAACAGTCAAGAGTTAGGAAATGCCAGAGCGAAGGCTGTCTGTGCAGCTCCTTCCCAGTCTGGGTCCCACCTTCGCTGCTGCTCCCCTGGCCGGCCTTGCTCATCTCTTCCCAAGGCAACTACTTACCACCCCTCTGCTGAACAGTTTCGGCCTAAAACACAATTTTTGGCAAGTCTAATGAAATCACAAAGAACTTCAGTGGTGTCTTATAACAAGAAGCATCACACAACCTTGAATACAAACTCTGGCAATCACAGCCAGTTGCTGATACAGACGGAGGCACTGCCTAAAGTAATCTCCTGCTATATATAAATCGATGATCAGGCTTGTTTTGCCTATGTGAGGATCTTGAAAAGCCAGACTTGCTGCCAAGCAAAGAGTTAAGGTGTACAGCTGGTGTCCACGGTGAGCTTCTTTCTGCAGCAACAACTGCCCCGGCTGCTATCGCTCCTCACCCCTCTTGCAGAGATGGCAGTACAGGTCCCCTCCGCTTCCCACCTCAACTCTGCTACTTCTCTGTCCTCCCTTTTCATAGCAGAAGTGATCTTGCCTTTTTCATTAAGGCAGAAAAATCTACCTTCACCACCTCTTCATATCTTGAATCAGCTCCGTGGACAACTTGGACATTTTAAACCAGTAGTAAAATTAGATCTTGTATCAGCAACCCATATCTTCATTATGCTTTGCAGCATTGACAAATTCACACAATAAATTTTGAGGTAACTAAATAAGAGTCTACAAATGTAGAAATGCAGACTAATAGCAAAATTATCCCCCAAAGTTTCACTAGTGTCCTACATTGCTATTTACTTAAGATCTCGAGCCATAAATCTGGGACCTTGAGACAACCTTGAGTGATGAGCATCTCAGAGAAGTCCCCATACGCTCCCAAAATTTAAAGAGGACCATCTATACTACCCAGCCTCTAACTGAACTCCATTCTCCCTTCTAGCTTCAAAAGCAAAACACTATGACGTACCTTCCTCGTGTTAATGAAAGAAACAGAGCATAAGAGAAAAATACCCACACAAGTGAAAAGAACAAAAAACCCCAGCTGTAACAGTGAGTAGGAACAAAGGTCCGTGAATAAGCCTCCTCTCCTCTGTCCCATTGACTACTAATAGGACGCAGACAGTTTAGGGCACGTTAAAACATTATTCTGTGGCAGCTTCCACCTTCTGAAATTGCTATCAAAATTCTATTGCCACATAAAAAGGCGAAGACTGTCATTTGTTCAGGCAGAGAAGGAATGCAATCTGTACCACTTCTAGCTTACTAGGGCTTGCCCACACTACAGGCAGAACAAACTCATCCACCTTATGTTAACAGATGGTAACTAGAGGTTAATATCCCTTGCACAGTTTGGAATCAGACACCTAAGTGGAGTATGTCCACATTTCACCAGGAAACCCTTGACCCAAGTGGTTCTCTATCACTTAATCTTTCCCCTCCGCCCCCCTCCAAAAAATGTGTATTGGGTAATCTCTAAATTCCCTTTTACTAAAAGCACTCTTAATTTTTCCACATACTTTAAAAGAAGTGCCTATAGCACATCATCTCCAATAAGACAACAGTATTTGCGTGCCCTAACAATGACTACAAATAGGGTTTAATTAGAAGTTTACACAGGAACACTAGCTTCCCCTTTGTGTCGGATGTCATCACCGACTATTCGAATGTATCTTCATTTCCACAGCTGGCCCAACAGGTTAAACCAATAGATCACATAGGAAACCTGAGCCTGGATCTATTCCGGGCCTTATAACAGCTCGTGCCTAACATGTTGAGGAGAGAACATTAGTGGCCTGCTCTTTAGGAGGGGGGGTGGAGCAGCTGGGCTTAGCAGACATGACGGCCACTTTTAGCCCTCCTGGGTTTTGGCAGGAAGGAAACAATGAAAGAGAATGGATGGCAGGCCGGAAAAGATATAGGTGAAAACTTCTCTAATGTCTATTGGTGTTTGAATCCCTAGGCTGAAGACAGGTGTTTCCTCCTTTAAAGGAATTCAGAAAGAATATAATCTATGTTAAACATGAACTCTGGATCAGGCTTGCTCTAGAGAAAAATAGTTCTGGTTACTATTTTCTGCCTATTGCTGAAAAATGTTTAATAAAACAATTCTCCAAATCATTCAGGCTGACTATTAATTTACAGTGCTGTAAAATGCCTCAGAGGGGAAAAAGGAGGCAGGGCTTGCAGCAGATATGTAATCAGTATAATCCTGTAACATTATAGTCAGACTCTAATATTATTAATTTTTTTTTTTTTACATATGCTCACCTCTCTCTGATTTCGTTATGTTCCAGATAGAACAGATATTGCCCACTTTCTCCATCAGGGAACAGAGTCTTGGTAATGCTAAGAGATACACGTCCTAGCAAGGTTTCAAAAGTGGCCTACTCATGTTTATAAAGATCATTCCACCATGTACATATGTGCATTACTGAAATATATTTCCTGCACTTGTTTTACTAGTTACAACAATCTTTGTTGGTGGTTTACTTTTTATAAATGTATACTCCATTCTCCCCACTGCTTCCTTTGATTCCTATTATTTCTTTTGTTACCAGACAAATGTGAATTTTTACAGACTGGTATTTGGTGTCCACACAAAACACCCACTATATTTGAACTGGAGACACTAAGAATTTTTTAATGTGATCTGCCCAATCTGAACTCTTTCCTTCAGAAACACTTTGCCTTTAAAAAGAAATTCCCAGCATGAACCTCATCAGAAGCGACATGTAACAGACAGTACATGTGGTGTTTGGGCAGGCAGCAGAGAATTGAAAAAGAAGGTTTCACTTTTTCTATCCCATGGCATGTGCAGAATGTACATGTGGCCCAAGCTGACATCAGGCATTTGAAGCAAAAAAACCACTAAAAGCATCAGCTTCTGTTAATTTACTTTGTCAGACATTGTCTTAATTAAAAAAATACTACCGCTAGAAAGGGTAGTGCAGCTGAGCTACAACTGCTCAGTTGTGTCTGACGGTCGCAATGGCAGACTAACAGAACAGCTTTGGGTTCAATCCTGCTGTCCTCACTCAGCCCAGACTCTAGCTGCTGCCAGCAAGGACTGCAGGCTCTGTATTACAGAGAGCATAAAGCTTCTTATGTTTCTAGCTATTAGTACCTGTGTTTGAAAGGTAAAATGTTTCTCGCCAGTGACCTTGCAAAAGGGAGCCCAAGACTGCTGGGGTACAGTCCTTCGCATTTGGTCATCTGCAAGGGAGTCTTCCCAGTTTAACAACTATATATCATAGTCCTCCAAAAATGTTCTTCAGCATAAACCCCAAGACTGTTATACTGTATACTTTGACCACTATGAAAATAAGCTATAAAAACATCAAACACAAAGTGTTAAATATCTATGTAGGCGTCACTCATTAGTACCTTTGCTTAAACCCCATCACCCTTATTTTCCACACCAGAGGTGCAAATATTCTCCTCTTTCAAACAAGTGATTTTGCCTGTTGGCTCTGGCAGGCGATACACATTTGCTTATTTTCAGGGCTCACACAGGGTTTATTGCGGTTTTCATAAATTACAGTGAAAGTAATGGTAGACGTAAGAGTCACGTGGAATGTAGTTTTATGCTCGTGACATACAAGAGGAGGAATATGACTTAAAATAGGTGACAGATAATTTTTCTGTACAACATATTCAGATAGATGCTTTCCATACAAGGTCCCATTAGTGCCTCCACACAGACCAGATTGCTTCCATTTGTGAACTTATCCCAAGCCTGGCCTACTTCCCTTCAAATACAGCTCTATTTTCCAAACTTACTCTGCCTAGGAAACAGAAATGAGAATAGGGGTCACATATTGAGTGAGGATCTAGAGAAATGGCTGGGAAGCAGGTCAAGGTGGGCAGAGGAGCCTAGGATGTGCGTGAGAGGTAGGGAAGATCCATGCTCAGATATGCACGGATATACCCAAGGGACCTGAGGAGGCTTCAGCTCTGTTTCTCTGTTAGTGCTGGTTGGCCAAGCAAGCGTGCTCCCACCTCACAGGGAGCTGCTGCTGTCACGCAACACAGCGCTTTGGACCAGGGCTGTATCCCCCTGGGACCAGCCCCAACCTCCCCCGAGGTCCCTTAGTACACCATAAAGCAGTTCTGTGCAGAGACTGAAGGGAGTCACAGCACCAAGGAAACACCAGCTGGGGGGGATGTAACATGGAAGACCAAATGTAGGAGAGATGGTGAGGGCTACAAAGAAAGATTTTTGCACTGGGAAAGGCTGAGAGGAAAGGTGTTTCATCCTGAGAAACCAGAGGTTTTCCAGAAAATGAGAAAAGCTGGAGGATCTGAGCAGTATTGTCAGCCCACCTTCAAGGAGCTCAGCTCTTGAGAATACGGAGTCCACTGGGTGTTTTGTTTTGGACTATATTAAAAACACGGTGAATTTGCATGTGAAGCTAGTGAAACCTGCAATTGCTTAGTAGCACTGAAGGAAAGCAGGGAAGCATTTCACAGAAAATACATCCTAGAAATGTATTGGTACATTATAGACAGTATCACACTCTCTCTAAGAGAGTGGCTATTTCATGATGTATATATATTAGTCCAATTGTGCTCTGAATTTACTGCATCGAGTCTAAAGGCTGAACTCAATCATTGCTATGAAATAGAGGGATTTTATTGCTGCTGTAGAGGCAAATATCATTACAGTTATCTTCAGAATAACCATTAACCCCTCCACAATAAGGAATACAACTGCAACCGGGCAGTTTGGAGATGAGTATCAACACACCCAGATCACAGCCAGTGGGAAGGGTCAATTACGCCTTTCTGGTAACAGCAGCTTAGCTTGTGGCTGAGAATAGCAGCTCTAGTCTCTGCAACAGCAGCGCAGGGCTGTCAGGAATACCACACAAAATGAGCACAAAGGTGGCTCCAGCTGGGCTTCCCATGTCACGGCTCGGCACATCGGTCAGCCATCATTGGACCCTGCACAGGCGTCCCACCATTGTAAGACTACTGGAACCTTCCAGCAGGAGAATTCATTCTGTGCGCAACTGTGCATAGACTCTTGTTTCCATCATACTTTAATTATTGTCAAAAATTCTAGCAAAAATGTCAGTCTTGTCTTTGCTACAAGTTGAAATAAATGTTACTCATTTTCTTGACACCCCTTCAATGTAACTATAAGAAGAGAAGAGCTCTTTTCCCCTTAGATTACATCAAAAGGCCTTGCTTAGTTTTGTTAGGTAAATTATGCTTTTCTCATATTACTTCCCCATGTTCTAGTCTTCCAGTGGTAAGCAATGGAAACAGTTTTATGAAACAAATGTTCAAACAAGAAAGCTCAGAAGTCTTGATATGCTTTTGAGAGTTCCACATTCTCACTCACATAAGCAGTTGGACAATTAAAATGAAGTGCCTGAAATCACTAGTAGTAAATTAAGAAAACAAAGCTGTGTCTCTTTGTTGAAAGATACAACCATGTTTTTTGTTCTTCTAAGTAGGGATATGGAAGACAAACATGTATGCAAAATGAGAAGCAAGTGATCCACCTACTATCAATCAATTACTTGTCTCTGTAGACTTGGTATCCTCTGATACTGCTGCTGCAGCACAAATACGCAGTTACTCAAAATTCATTATTGGGAAACCTACACAGAGAAATGCCCATTTCTGAACGAAATGCACACTTTTGCTAATGCACACCACGATGTTGGTGAACTCCCACGCTAACACGGCGCAGAAAATGGCCTGGGTTTCTGAAAGACTGAAAGCTCAGCAGATGCCCCGAGAGAGCCCAAGGTCCCTGCTGGGGCTCACTGGTCCGACTCCGTTCCTCCTCACCAGCCACCGCAAGAGCCTTCCAGAGAGATGCTGGTGGTCTTGGCACCGCTCCTGGTGGACAACTGTCCACCTCACACCTGGCTCAGCCTTGCTTGAGGCGAGGTAATGAACAGGCCGACCAAACGGACCAAACGAACCCGAGTCTCCCTCCCAGGGGAGGCTACTTTTGATCAGTGTTGAGCAACATATGCAGGCTTGAGCAGGGGGGCAGGCAGGCAGCTCAGGAAAAAGCCTGCGCTGCTGTAACTAAACTGCAGATTAAGCTGAGGACTGCTTATATCTCCAGATAAGGAGCCTTCTGGAGAGCAAGAAAATAAAAAAAAAGAGAGAGAAAAGAGCAGTAATTGTACTTTTACTTTTAAATTATTGTGAATTTAGGCAATATTAGAGCAGCATTTGCCTGAGTTTAAGATAGTATATTTTTCAGCAAAGATCCTCAGTAGGGAAGATGCTTCTGTAGTTAATGGTTTGTTTCTAATGTCTCTGAAACCATAATGTTACCTGCTTAGCAAGTATTTACCTACAAATGAATATTTGGGCATCCCTCATGTTATCTCCTTACATAAAATTGTGATTTGGAATCATAACGTACTTAAAGTCTCTTCAAATAAAATAATCCTAATTTTATTGAACTCCTCTACTGCAACATCAGATTTTTAATTTCCTTTGAAACAGATAGAATCGGGGAAATAAAACTGCATTTATAGGTGTACTAAGAGGCCTGATTTCGTTGAGACATACAGAGGAATTTAGAGTTCTATTGTGTGATAGTAGAGAAAGGACTAAAACCTATTTCAGTTACAGAGCTGGACACAAAAGCTTTCATCCTGATCCAGAATAACTCCCATGAGCTGTGATGTGAACTACTGAGACTCCTGCACCACACACAAAACCCCACCAAGAGCCCAATCCTGTGTTGCTAAAAACAAAAGGAATTTTGCCTTTAATAGGAGCAGGCCCCTTGTTTGCATAAAGAGCAACTTGTCAAACAGAATACGACTGCCAAGCCGGTACGTTATAGCCACGAGCACAATAGCCCCGATCTTGTTTTTAACTAAGCAAATCCCAGAGAGAGCAGTTTTCCCCCAAAACCTGGGCATCAGTTACAAATTCAATGAATTGGTGTCTCAAAGTGTTCACGAAGGATGCAGGAAATTTGCAGAAGGGCACGAGCTTCTCATTCGAAAGAGGGGGAAACTGTGTATTTTCATTATAAAAAATGAGTGTGAAAAAATCCTAACCACACAATAGCTCTCTTTCCAGTATAAAGTTCAGAATTAAATCTCCCAAGTTTCCCGTACGTTAAAAGAAGAACACAGAATAACGATATAAAAATCCTTCACAAAAAAACCAACAAGCAAGGATGAAGCAGTACCCGCCTGGGGGCCAATTGCCTCTCCAGCAGCGGTAAGGCTGTTACTAGGCTTGCAGTACCATTTGTTCCATTACACAATCTCCTGAAGCCTTTTACAGAGAGCTAAAACAACTGCCTGTACCAACACGACACATGGCTTTCCATCCCGACTCTTTGCTAATCCAGACGCTCCAACCATCTTTCTTTAAGATGCCATATGGTTGGCAGAAGCCTGTAGATCTAGCAGCACATCTGCTTGTATGTTACTTCTCCCCTCCAACTCCCCCCTCCACACCACAAAAGAGAGAGCAAATAATTATTTAACATGTAACCAGTTAAACTGCATTTAAAGAGGACGGGGATTATTTAGCTCGAGATATTTTAAAAATATAGATTGTCGCAGAAGATCATTTGTGTCTCAGTGATTTGAGAGATACAGAGAAACAACACAAAGAAATGAAAGGCACCCGGGCAAAATGATTGCTGCATTTGAATTATTTAAATGACTGCCATTTCAGACCTTATGCCCGATGATTTATTTCCCACATTAGCGTGCCACTGAAGACGGGACTGAATTTTCTCTCTGCTTTTGTCAGAGGTGAATCAGACAAGCAGCCTAGGAAACTACAATACACTGAACCACGCTTTGTTAAGCAAGCAGAGTGAGCCTGTATGCTAATGACTCTGCAGGAATACACCGACACACTGATTTTTTTGGTGCGATGAGCAAAGATTATTGACACTGTTGAAATCTTGGTTGCACTGGCATGCAGGCATCCAGGTTGGCTCTTTAGAATCCAGACGCTAGGAAGAGAGGCTGCAAAAATAATTTTGTTTGTGATGAGTTATCATTTGACCATTTATGACATAATTGACTATAACAGAAAAGAAAATATACACTTTGGAGCCTGAAATTTAAAAATAAAAAGACCTAGAACATAGAAATTATAAATAAATGCTCCTATAAAACTCTCATTGACCACTCTGTGATGAATAACCATCTCAGTTAACGAAGGACAGGCAGAGATAGAAATGTGTAAGGACAGACGGCACAATTTTGCAATCCTGTCTGCTGAGGATTTGCAACACCTTTTGTTCAGAAACACTATTTCCTCGTTCAACTTTTCATGCATCAGTAAAATAAGACATCAAAGAGATAAAAGATAACAGCTCTTCCTCAAATGCCGCTCACATGTATTGTTGGTGTGATTATCTGTGCAGAGAAAAGCCGTGTGTGGTGTAAGGACCACGAAGCACATGTGTATGTTCTAGCATTTTGCAAGAATAGAAACTGGACATGTAATTGCTCCAAATAGTCTCCCCACATCAACTCTCCATTGCAATGAGCACAGAGTGTTCCTCTGCCTTCAGAAAACCAGCTTTCTTTACAATACAGGAATGCTTGTGTTCAACTGGATAATGTACAAATTGTTTTTTCCCCTCAGCTATTTAGGAGTTAGAATTCCTAAACAAATGATGGGGAGACTGAGTCCTACCCTCACAGAAAAGAGCGGGCCAGTGCTGAGGCTTTGGTTCAAACCAGCACTTTTGAGGACACAATACTCGGTTTCTAAGGTGTTTATGGCTAATATGTCCCGTCCCGTTCCCCCCGCCCCCCCATCTTAAGGCTATTTTGAATTTCATCAAAATTGCTTCGCATAGTTTTATATAAAACCAAAATTAAAAAGCAACTTTCTCCTCCCATAATTATCCTCCTATAATTTGACTTTATTTTCCTCTTAAGAAAAAGATGACAGAAGTTCAAAGCACACTTGAATTTCAAAATGTAAAATGTGGCAATGTATTCAATGATGTAGCAATTTAGCTCAGTTTAAATTTGATAGGGCTTGATTTACCAGCTATAATAAATAAAGAACTCTATAGAGGGTGTTTACAGTAACAAGAAATATTTATAAATAACTACAGATTAAGACTTCATTTAGTTCTACGCATACTCTTCAAAAACTTACAAATTATGAAATTATGCTTAAAAAAAAAAAAAAGTTCAACAAAAATCCTTCCCAACCTCTTGGATGAATCTTTTTCAGACCTCATGTGTTTTGCACACATTTCTGATCATAAATCAATTCTCATTTCAGGTGTTAATGCCTAAGCTTGGCCCACCTCCCTCAATCTTCTTAGAGAACGCTGGGAGATGGGACAGAAAATGTTTTCCCATCATCTGATTGTGCACATTAACTTCCTTTGTTTTCCTAGATGGAGGGGTCTTTGCGTTTTCCTAAAAGATTCTCAGTAAACTCAATAGCGTTTAATGGATCTAAAAATGCCTATTTTATCCATTGGGTTGCTTTGGATAGCAAAGCAATAACCAACCCAGCAGAATGCTTTCTGAACTGAAAAAGTTAAAACCAGTCGTCTATGACCACGTTTCGTCTGTCTCTGACATCAGCTGTGAGCAAAGTTCCAAAAGACCACGTCACACAGTCTCTCTCGCCCCATCCTAGGCTGTCACCAGCAAGTTCCAGTACTGCCCTCCCTTCAATAAAAGCCTGTACAAACATCAGAAACAGAATTTCAGAAACAGAGGGGCTGGCCAACAGAGGTCCTTTGCATATGTGAAACATGCGTTGGATTAAGCACGTCAGAATTTAAATTTATTGTTTAGGCAAAAAGTATGGTCCTAGATTGAGGTGTGAGAGAGAAAAGGAACTTCGTATATGTGCTATATCTTTTTGTCCCAGAACAGGTGAATGAGAAGAAACCACATGTGAAGTCTTCGCCAAGACCTGTGGCAAAGCGACTCCTGTACAAATAATGTAAATGCTGCATGCTTTCTTATTGCTTGCAGGCTAAGTAAAGAAATACTACTTTATTCTCTTGACAAGCAATGGAAAATTATGAAGGTGCACTGTACATCTAGAGCTTCTCCTTTGACTCCTTTGAGTGTAACTGCACTGCTTCTTACACACGCTTCTTGATTTCTGATCAGAAGTGCCAATGGGTTCACTGGATTGCAGTTTGGACCACTTAAGAAAAAGATTGGGTCTGATGAAGAATAATCCACTATCGTATCTTGGTCATAGCTACAAATTCAAAATAAGTGGTGTTTTGTGTTTGGTAGGTTGGTCAGTTTTGTTGTTTTTTTATTTTTGGGGGGTGGGGGGTGGTGTGAGTATTTGAAGTTTTTAAAGAAAAGAAAGTTCTTATTATTTAGAATAATCAACATTACAAAAATAGGTTTAAAGCTTGTGGTATTCATATTCTGGTTATACCTGCAATGTCTGATATCAATAAATAATGATTGCAAATAATCTACCCAGTTTTATTGGGTGCTTCGTTTGTAACTTGTAGAAATAACAGAATGTTTTGCCTCTTCTGAGACAAAGAGAAATGGGGAACTGAAAGTAAAACCCCTTCAGTTTGAAAAACTACATGGGAAGTGGGAATCTTAGCAAGGGAATTAATTTCTTTCTTCATAACCACATGAATGCCCTTAGACATCCATTATCAAAACAGAAAGCATAGAACCGCTACATTGAAAAATGACTTCACTTCATACTGACATTTTTAATTTTGCAATGCCTGTTTTGGTATCATTTCTTAGTTCTGGATAGTGACTTCATGTACTTAATTTTAAGGATACAATACCAAAATACACCTTACAGAGAAATTAGGTAATCAATAAAGTATCTGAAAGATTTCAATTCACATTTCTACAAGTTTCACAGTATCCAAACTATTCTAATATAATCAGCTTTTATAACAAATACCTCTTAGGTATTACGTGATCATTAATTATCAGGGTGATTCTTCATAATTAATTGCCTAGGAGCTTACTTTGCTTATGTACATTAAACAATCTCATGTAGTAAGTTGTTTTTTTTTTTTAATGCCCAACAAGTTTGGCTTTTGCTTGTGTATTCTAAAGCTTATCATTAAATTGAAACAAACGCTTACAAATTAAATATGAGAAAACACAGAAATTGCAAAAATGTCCAAGATGTAGAAATTTGGAACCACGGAAGCATTCAGCCTCCATGCTGCAGTTTGTAACATATAAAGTGCACAAGAACAATACACTCTCCAATGAATTATTACTTATTCAATAATGACATAAATTTAACATATACCTATTTTACAAGTATTGTGACCTATTACTGCAAATTGCACTTGCATTTATTTCTACAGCTTTGTAGCATTTTGACTTCTGAAATTTTACTTGCAATCTGATGTCTCCTCCATCACAGCACTGTTAAAATTAATAGGCCAAGATAGTCTTCTAAAATTAAACTCTGATCTGAAAGGTACACTTGAACATTTGGGCATCTCTCTTCAGATGCTGACAGGGAGACATGTGAGCGGATGTAGAGAGAATCTGGATATATGGTTCACATATGGGCCTAACAAGAGCAATCTCTTCATATAAAGACACTGTTTCTCATGCTAAGTCTACCTTGTTTTCTAATGTCAGCTGAAAGGAATGTTGGAATCTGGGACAGTTTTCCGCATCAGAGTCTGTTACTTAACTGCCTGATGTCAGAATTATTGTGGCTCTTCATAGGACCTCTGTAGTTTGGGGTTTTTGCTTTGTTGTTTTGGGGGGGTGGGGTGAGTGGGTTGTTTGTTTAAGACTACAATGCTATATACCCTTTGAGGAAATCTTGTTCTTCTTGCTTATTCTTCCACCCCAAGCATCCTGAAATTATTAAGGTACCCCAGCTGATAAAGGATATTATTTTTTCTCAGTGTTGCATTAGAACCGTGAGATTACTGCTGATTCCACTGTTACAAAAGAAATTTGGTATTTGGGATTGACAAGCACTGACTGTTTTTGAGCACAAGACCTTCATCTGAGTCTAGATCCAAATACACAGGTCCCAAGCACAATGCTAGTTGTCATTTAGGGCTTCCTTTTGTACAGCACAGAATCTATTATGTTAGCACAAGACAAAAAGCAAGGAGTAGGAGTAAGTGGAAAACAAACCTTGGTTGCTAAGGTAGCCTGTCATGTAGTAAAAGTTTGTGTGAAGGAACATACCATATGACCCAAAGGCTCATTTTGCTCAGAAAGCTACAGTTTAGTTAAAAAAAGAAGGGCAGTAGAAAGGAAATCCAGCTGTAGACATGCAGAAGATAGGACTTGTACTATCGCTCATTGTAGGAAAATCTATTACTTACACTGACTAGTGTATGGCCATACCTGAAGCACAAAAATTTTGCTCAGAGCGGTCTGGAACAAAAGCGCCAACATTCATTAACGCCTAGTGCTCATAACATGCAATCATTTCACAGCTTTTATCTTAGAACGTGTTAGAAAAGGTAAGTACAGCATTATTTCCATACAGCACACAGATGATCTTACACCAGCAATACCAGGATCTGTCCCACAGTACGGGTATTAAACACAACACTTGGAGAAGAACTGCCATAATTCAAACCAAAATGCTCAGAAGTCTCTGATAGCTGCCAGAACGCAAAACATTCAGAGAACAAGGATATGACCAGAACTCATGTTTTATGGATTTAATAAACTGAAGAAAGCCACAGTAGCACCTCTGAGCTCCGCAATCCTAAGCAACAGCATCAACTGAGAAAAAAACAAAAAAGGAACAAAACATGCGAACATGCGAGGTACTGGACAAACTTACCTTAACTTAGGGAAAACACTCAGGCAAGGCAGTTGAAGGCAAAAGTTGCCTCTCAGAGCTGCTAAATTATTTTGCAGCTAAGTCATTACAGTGTCAAAAGGGCTTAATGGTTTGCAGCTACCTACAAGTTACAGGGTTCACAGAGAGGTCTTCATTTAACTCCCCATGCCCAGAAGAAATGAAAAATTCTTTTTAATTCAGGGTCCTATTTAGGTTGATAATTGGAAGAAATCCCAAACCATCACACTTGACAATGACAACCTATGCGTTTACACTCAGACTCTTTTGTAGCATATTGTGGGGAGAAAAGAAGACTTAAAGTGCACTAAACAAAGTACATTACCTTACCTAGCTGGGGTCTGAACTTGGTTCCAAGTTTTGAAGAAGTCCAGGGCTTTTGAAGGAACTCAGCCAGCAATTCAGGCAAAGATTTCTTCAAAGGATAAAGAGGTTTCTTTTTTTTTTTTTTTCCTTTTTCTTTGTCCTTCTCTTTACTTTTTAAATAAAAGCAACATCTCTGATTTGTGAGCAAAGAGTTTTGAAAGGAAGGGAGAAAACACCATTACAAATAGCAAGCAAAGCTTTGAGTTTATGAATCTACTATTTCATCCATGAAATATCCAGGTTGCCTTCATCATCATTTCCAAAACACCACATTATATAAGGCAACAATGGAATACTAGGCTGGTCTGTTTCCCATATTTTTAGTTGGCTCAGCTGGAAAGTGAATACAGGCTGTTGCCCCAGGATGAGTGAATAATTTAACTCAAATGCAATTTTGCACAAAATTACTTTCACAACTGGAGAAAAAAGAAAAAAAAAAAGGCGTAGCTAGTCAGACTCCTCGTTAAAGATAAGAATTTCATTTTTTTTTCCTTAACTAAACCAGTATCATCCACAAAGTTTAGTTCAGAGTTAGTGTAAATAAGTGAATTACATATCTTGACATCAAAACACCAAACTCTTCTGTGCTAACTGCCCCTGCACAAAGTGTCAAGTACAATACTTGTGCATTACACCTCCAGCAGTACTGCACCGGCCTGGGTGAAATCTCTGCTCAAGAGTAAAATTTATGTTGAAGTAAATGCAAGACAAAATCCCCAAATTGTTCACCGATATTTAGAAGAGGTCTGTTGCATGTGGAACTTGTTTTGATCTTTAGATCATAAACTCCTGGAGGCACAGATCTTCTTTAATTACATGACTACAAAGCACCATGTGTTTCCATTATGCTATTTAAATAATAGATTTAATTTGAATTTACATTTGTTGATGTAAACATTACTGACTCTAACATTACCCTCCAATCTGATGTAGAAAGTCACTGAAGTATTAGGAAAAAAATTCCTTCCCATAAAGATCACAAAGGACAGACACCCCAAATGTGCTATTTGAAAATATGAATACAAAGCAGTTTAATAGGAGAGAAAAAATTTTAATAGAACAGAATTTTTAGGATGGTATTTTCACATAAATAACACTAACATCTCAGGTAACCCCGATTTTCAATTCTGCTCTACAATTACCTGTTGTGTTTAAGGGACTGAACAAATTCAGCTGCTTCCAGCAACCAAAGTTCCACTGATAATTGAAAGGAAAGAAGGTAGCATGGGAAGGATCACTCATTCATCTTGCAACACTGCTTTAACAGAAGTGGAATTGGGGGCTCTGCTAATTAATTTAACTATCAGGACTCTAATCAGTTCAGCTTTTTACCAGAATTAATTTTACCTCTCCTTTTGTGTAAATAGTCCCTGTAATTTCAAGCTTTGCTTGGGGTAGCTTCTGTGCCTCAGCTGAGGCTCAAATGGGTCCAGAGACAACTCAGAGGGAAAGATTTTAACACAGCAATGTAAGGTAAGCTTTTCTTTCTACTAAGAGAACATGCACAAAACCTGCACTATTGCTGAATGAAAGGGATTTTAATTTTGTTTTGTAGATGACCTGCAAGCACTTATAACAGTTGCTATAATTTCTCTGTTAGGGAGAACCTAGGCAAAAAGAAGAAACACATTTATGTACCATATAGGTGGAATGTATTGTTCAGCTTATGTCATGTTGCTGTTAAAAAAAAAATACTTTCAAATAGTGGAGCTTGAAAATTATATCTAATTGAAAAATCTAGAGCAATAATAAGAGCAACATCAAAGTCTAAAATTTGCCAAAATAGAATCAGATGAAAGTGGGAACAGACAGCTAAGATAGAGTAAAAAGTATTAATATTCTGGGAAGATTGTATTGGCTTTTGGTTTTGATCATATAACTCACAAGGCAATTGAGCAAACAAGTTGCATGAGAAATTTTGAACAAGTAGAGGTTTTTGTTCACTGTGTACATTCAAAATTTTTTTTTCCCAGGAGATCCAGAAATCTCCAGAACATTTTTATCAGGAAACACTCCCTCGACATGTAGAGACTGAATACCTAAAATTACCTTAAACCAAGAAAGGCATGAAAAGGTAAAGGGAAAAGAACAGAGAATAGCACCGTAAGAAGTATTTTTCTTCTTTTGTCTTTAAAGAAATGTTTTTATTTTTCCATAGTACTTAATGGATTTTTTGTCTGGTAGTACGTGGTTTCCTCTGATCCATCGCTTCTTTTCCTTTTGTCCTTACACTAACCTGCAGAAGGAAAGAGTGGAAATATAGGGCCTTCTGTCTCATCTAAAAACACATAGGCAGAAAAAAAAATCCTGCATGTAAGTAAAAAGATGATGGCCAGACAAAAGCAAATGAGTATTTGAAGTGCTAGATTAGACAAAAGGCAGTCTTATTAGATCCTGATCACCATAAACAGTCCCAACAGTGGGTGCATACTCAACTCTGTAGGTGAAGGATCAGTTGGAATCCATATAATCTTGGATTTTTGATCACATCATCAACAAGTGCACGTAGTTATGGTAAGGCACTCTGGACTGAAAAAAAAGAAAGCGCAGCAAATACATGAAAAGCATAAAATTGACAGCTTTCTTAATACTTTGCACATAGGAAAGACAACCACTGGAACTTATTTTGCTCCTGATCTCGTCCACTCCTCAATCCTTAACTCTTATTTGTGCAAACCCTGTAAGAGGGTAAAATCCTTTGTAAAAATTGAGTTTCCTTTAGATATTTGCAGCTCTGGAATCATGTTTGGAAAAAATGCAGTGGATCTGTCAAATTTGTTATGCACGAAGGTACAGACTTCCCACGTGAACTTACAGCAGCTACCTAAATAATTTCAACAGAGGCTAACCATTTCCAATATGTAATGCAACACAAAAGTAAATCTCTCCTTTTGGAGAGGGGGGAAAAAAAAAAAGCTTATTTAGTTTCCTGAAACATTAAGTTGGTACATATGGCAGAGTCCTTGAAGAACTGGTCTTCCTTTAAAAATGTTGGAGCCTTTCTTCCTTTAAACTAAAACCTGAGGGTACTCGTTCTGGTGCAGTAGCTGTGTTACCAGCTCCTGGATTAGTTACAGGAGGACTAAAGATCAGCATTCAGTCTCCCAGATTATAACATCCTTATTTATATTCATATTACTGAATAAAACTAAAAATAATATTTTACAACCTTTGAAATATTTCAATTTAGTGTCTATAAAGAGAGAGAAATTCTAACATTCTTGTAAATGTGAAGGAGTAACGTAGTCTTGGTTCTCGCTACAGAGTATTGATTTTGCATATATTTACATGAAAAATCACTGCGTAAACTTTTCATGTAGCAGTACCTTTGTTAGTAATATTACAAAAGGCTTTGTTTCTTTTGATACAGCTTGAAAACAATCCTGTAAGTACTGAAGAAGCTATGACTTAAACACTCTTTTTTCATCTTCTCTACCTCAATACAGAACACTGAAATCAGTATTTCAGTAGCAGTGAACTCCACAAAGCGTCTTTTCCCAAAGGAACTTTCTGTTTGTAACATTTAGATTAATTTTACATTGAGATAATTTCATTGTTCACTAACATTAACTTCTTCATCTATTTACTTCTTTGTCAATGAGAGCATCTTCTAGGTTAGGACAAACACGGCTTTGTTCACCTTTACCTAACACAATACGAGTTTGGAAGCACCAGCCTTCAAGAACTAACTTTCACAGAACATAGAACTATCCCAAATACACATCAGGTTTAACCTAGAAAGAGATCCTAAGGTTCTCCTACAAAAGATACATAAGTACCAGCCATACAGACACAGTGCTGATTAAACATAGTCTTCTCTGACATGAGCCGCCCAGAACACACCACCACAGTGAAAGGAAACTATATCCAAGATGTAGTAGTCAAACCCCTTCTCTCACTAGAGATTTCTAACACTTCAGCAGAATAGAGGACTTTTTTTAAAAAAAGCTTTTTTTTTCCTGAAAGACTCTCAAATATTCTATATTGCGCAATTTATTCAGGTCACAAAAGTGAAGTATCAAGCAGACTTTACTGAGATTTGGATCATTTGCTCCAGAAGGTCTGGAATTTCAAATGCAAGCCTTGGGTTCCAATTTAGAACAACAAACTCAATGAAGACACTGTATTCAACTTTAATATACATTTTTCCATGTGAACTAAAACTGCAAAGAGTAAAGGAAGGCATAGATGACTGTTGCCTCACAGTGATCATTTCCATTTTCAGAGATAGTGTCACATATAGAAATGTTGGTTTTAATTTCCAAGCTGTATTATCTTACACAATTATATGCTCCTTATAAAATGAGCAAAGAACTATACCTTGGTCAGATATCTCAACAGGGCACTATCACAAAAACCTGCCTGCTACAATTAATTTTTTTGGCACAAAATCTGGAATTCTTCATGCTATATTCCAATTCAGTGGTTTCTACTTTTCTTATTTACTATCAATTTCTCTGAACCTAGCAATGTCGAGAGGTCAACAATTTCACTGTTCAGAATACACCATGAAAGTAAGAGTGACCCTATAGTATATCTTCATTTTTCCCCTTTGATCATCCCTTTATTTGACTGTATTTCAGTAAATTATCCATGTAGTTTTTATTTTGACAGCTCTCTTTACAGCAGTAAAACAAAATGTGTGCATTGCAAATGGCAAAGATTCAAATTTCAGCTATGTTTATCCAAAATAGCACTGAACTGCTTCTGTACTTATGCTATACTGCCTACAGCCTTACGGAAGGGGAGACAGATGGGATGAATTTAGCAGGGAAACAGCTGTGGCTTGAAGAAGAGACAAGCAAAAGTTTTGCTATCAGGCTTCATTATGTATCAAGGTACCAGTAAAATGTGTATCCGTAAGGCAGCCAAAAAAGTGTTTTTCATTTGACTAGTGATAATTACCTTTTCTCAACAGCTGACAATGTTCTAAGCAGCATTAAATAGGTATAATAATTAAGCAATAAGATAAGACAGGCAGTGCCTTGCTGGGGATTATGGCTCGCCTCGGGTGTGTTGTGAGGCACAAGGCTGAAGGGTGAGTGACTTCAGCCACCCGAGAAATGCAATAATCCCCCAGAAATGCACTGCCTGGAGTGTCTTCTTGCTATTAAAAATGTAAATTTAAAAAGGACAAAATGTTACACACATTTCCTGTGGATTTTATTGACGTGGGTTAGCATTACAAAAAGCGAAGAAATTCCATTTCTGCCCAGCCTATGAAAGCCCTTTTCCCCCAAGGATACATATGCGTCTGCTCAGCTTGTTTGTGCATTTTATTCATAAAACTGATTTGGGAAGAACAAGTATTTGCATCATCTAACACATGTGTGATAAGGCACAGCAGATTACAACAGCCTTCGTGATGGTAAAAGTTAAAGTCAAAGTGCTTTTAAGTCACGTGCTTCCAAATATTTATTCTGTGCAATTGTCCATGCTTGGTGTCCCTTTACAGATGAGCTTTTTTTTAGTTCTGAAACTGAGTGTGTACATATGTGTGTATATGTACACATACACACTTTTATATAAATATATATTTTTATATATATATATATAAAAGGTCAGCCACTCAAGTGATCCAAGCAGAGGGGGAAAAAAACCCAAAAAACAACCAACAACAAAAACCACAGAAGACCCAAACCCCTAAAAGTTGTTTTTGACTACATGCAAGTCACACAGCTAAAAGTAAGGCTAAATCCCTGGTAGTGTGGGAAGTGCTAGTGTAGCACTCAGAAGGATTATACCATGTTACATAAGCAGAGAAAAGATTACTATAATTTCAGCCATGTCACTGAGACAACCTTTTGAAACCAGAGACCTGGAAGTATTTAGCAACCCTGACTTGAATCAAATCAGCATTCTAAAGACCATTCAAGATCAAGTCCTAAGTAAGGAGAGATCATATGTGGGACAAACATGTGTTTCCATAGGTATAACTAAAAGTGGAATTTGGCTGAGGTTAAAAAGGAGTTTTCTTTAAAAAAATATAATAATAAAAAAAAAATCTCATTTCCCCTTTCTTTCCCTACATATACAAATTTACTGTTCACAAAGAACAAGTTAAACCAACATTGAATCATCTATTACCCTTTTCCATTTCTTTCATATTTTCCATTCTCACCACTTCATTTCAGAACCAAACTGAGGAGCCCTGAGCACACATAACCCTGTCTTGAGTACACTAGAAATGTAGATGTTAAGTAGCTCTTATCATACTGTCCTTCGTTATAGACACTTTGATAATCTCTATTTCACTAGAATTCCTGCGATTAGCAGTTGAAGGATAACACATTTAAGATGGCATCTTAAATGTGCCAGAAACTAGCACAATGCCTGTTAATATTAGGCTACCACCAATTAGCACTATCACAAGGTACAATAAACACAACTACTCTTCAGTATTTAATTTTTTAAGATGGCCATTTTTTTTGAGGGCATTTAGAAATGGATAATGAATATGACTGGAGCTCCAGAAAAGAATGATAGTTTAAGTTAGACAAGAAATAGGCAAGAGAAGATTCTATCTATGTTTTACAGAACAAAACCAGTACAAAAATAAGTCTTCAGTCACATAACACAAAAAACAACAGCACTTCCAATTAGTTTGAAAGACAGAAAACAAAAATCATGAAGGGGGGGGGGAATCTTTAAGTGCAACATTCGTTATGGAACTACTGGCATAAGACACACCAAGGCTAAACACTCAAAGATTTGAAAGCAGGTTAGACATATATGGAAAACACGAGCATCCACAGTTATATCAGCTTCCATAGGAGCAGGACTGGACTCTGCAGAACCAATCAAAACACCAAAGTTATCAGGAAAAAGCTATCTTCCAATAGCTTTGCAAAAATCTACTCACTTATTATATTAAAAACATAAATTGCCATTAGTTTTGGGTCTCCTCTTATAACAATAATCTTGGAAGCAGACAGGTGCATAGATTTTGTTACAGAGCTGGTAAATTTTCATGACACACTTGCAAAGCTGTTTAAATGTTATTCATCTGCCTTCGTTTACAGTTGCCCAGTATATGGGAATGGAGGCTTTTAAATAGCCTTAGTTGGAAAATCTCAGAGTTATGCACAGAGATCAAAACCGGAAGAAAATCTGCTACTGCTTCAAGTAGTTTGCCAAATGGGTTAATAGTCAGATTTTACTATTATTGTGAGTTCACTTAAGGCCCAATAGGAAGATCCCAATTACTGTTAAATATCCCAACTAGATATTTGCTGCTGAACTACTGCATAGTGTTAGTCTCACAGTGGCTATTGGAAAACATTTTTTTTTTTCCTAATGTTCTGACGTATCGCAAGGATATCACAGAAACATGGTACAGATAAATGAACTTTAAAAATACAGATGCAACACAATATGGAAGAGAGAAACAAGGTGAATATAACAGTTGGGGATTTCAACAATTTAATTTTTTATATGGTCTAAACAATTAAGACTTGCTAAAGATTGTTAAATGGTGCATGCTTCTAGGAAAAACATGGGGAGGGTTGTCCTCCAGAGTTTATACTACATTGGAAAGGCTATTATCCTGGGTAGAAACCTTTATTCTGTAGCTCTGGATACCTTTTAGCAGATAACTTGAACTGTGACATGCTTTTTGGTGCTATTTCTTCCCGTTAAACAACTATGTTTTTATGAACCTGCCAGCAAAGGAGCACTTTGATCCAGCCTGCTCGCTGTTTGTTTCACATGTCTGGGGAAAGGGGTGAGGAAGACTCACCCGTGACTACTACCACAGACCAGAGGTGCTACTGCCCGGCACTGAAGGCAAAGTGTTTTAAGTCGAAGATTCGGTAGTGGTTAAGGGGTAATTGGTGGATTAACACAGGAAGGATGCAAGCCCCAACCAAAATTAAAACAGTTGCAGGTTTGTAGCAAAACAAAATGGGGTTTCACTGGAAAACCATGGGTACACTTCTCTCCAACAATGCAAATCTTTTTCAGCATCACTGTGATGATCCGCCTAGGGCCAAGCATTTCTAGATCTTGCCATATCAAGGAGAGTCTGGGCTGAGCTGTCAAAGACATCACCTTTATCCACCTCCATTTTAGAGGAGAGAATCAAGAATTCTTCATTAATGCTAAATTAACATTTAAATTTGAAAACCAACAACTGTGCTGACAACAGAAAGTAACAAGAACAGCCTGGAACCTTATGTTATGCTGTTTTATGTCACACATATTTCAGGGCTTTTTACATTCCTGGTAGACAAGAACACAAACTTACTACTAGTAAGCTGAAGGCTTTGACTCCCAGAAGTTGACGGCATGAAGAACAACTATCCTCATGTCTGTTTCGGAGAAGGCAGAGTACATCAAAGCAGTAGAGTAGAAGATATTCGCAGGAATGGACAATAACCAGACTCTTAGCAGAGGGGGTGTTAGTCAGAGTGTTGACAGTAGTTCAACACAGAAGCAAGTAAATTTGGCTATTTTTCCACCTGGATTTTCCTTCAGGCATCGACTATCCCCAAGTTTATGGTATCCCTTTCACAGATATTATATTCCAGTTTCTAAAATACCGAAATTGTGGTGGCCAGCTGTCTTGATGTGCAAAGTGAACACAGACACCGTCGTTTTCCCCTGTACACCTTCTTCCTCACATTGACTACATTGTTAAGCAATCAAAACAGATGCAGCACTAACTAATCCTTAAAGAAAGTAATTCAGATAATTATCAGCCCGTTAACATGATATCAAATGCATGAAAAACCTAAAACAAATTTTGAAGGAAAAAGAAGATATATAAGGAAATGAAAGTAAATGGAAAACATGAGAAACTGAAACATAAGTTAGACCAAGCAGATTCTGTCATGTCAATCTTAAATTCTTTGACAGCTGATTTTTTAATAAAGGAAATGCAATAAATCTTACCTACGTTGACTTTAGCAAAACAATAAACATCATGCCCCGTCAGCAATTGTTAACTATGCTGTTGTTGATAAGTAACTGACTAAAATAAGAGCACAGCTGACAGGAACAATTGAAAGTGAGGAAGAATTATAAGTGGATTTCTTTGAGTTTAAACAGATTTTTGAATATTTTGAATTATGACTCAGCACAAAAAGTGGGAGTGGGCTGATAAATTGAAGAGATGTCATCAGCTTAGAGAAGGTCTGGGATACTGCACAGAAAGGAACAGATGACTCAGATGATTGGAACAGCAGAAAGGGGATGAAATTTTATAGTACGAAGTTATACATGAGGGACTTAAGATATTCTCAGTTCACAGCAAAAGTCTCTGCTAAGAACTTGAATTTACTTGGGAGGAAGAGGTCCTGGATGCACTTCTTGGAAAGAGAAGGATTATCAGCTGCCAATATTATGCAGCTGTCAAAAAGGCAAACGTGATCGTACGATCCATCAGTCAAGGACTTTCCAGTAAATACATTAATTCCACCATCTGAGATATTCAAATGCCCTCATCCAACACCCTGTAGGCAGTTCTGCCCATATTCAAAAGAGATCAACAATCAGAAATCTGAGGGTGATGGAGAACTTATTGCAAAAAGAACAAAAGAGCAAGGCTTCACTTATTATTCAGAAGTAGGACTGAATAGATGTAACATTGTCTATAATTATCTGTGTTATCAATGCAGATAAAATAAAAGTAGAACAAAAGAACTATTTATCCCAATTTTGGCTCAAGGACAAGTAGGTACAAGCTGAACACAAATAAATTCACACCAAAAATAAGAAGGATTCTAATCAGAAGATCAATGGTGCTGGAAAGAGTTGTCCAAGTTGGAGCAGCAAGGTCTAATGACGTTTACAAAGGAGCTCAATACATTCTCAACAGAATATGTATATATATATATAAACTATATATATAAGTATATATATTTTATACACACACACACCCCTAGTTACAGCTCCAGTAGAGGAACACAGTAGTCTGTGACCTAGAACACATCTTGCAGAACATGTTCCCCAAACATCTATCTGAAAATTTGGTGTGATATTTCCCTCTGCTTGTCATTTGCTTCCTAATGTGGCTAACAACTTATTTGCATACCATTTTGCAGCATTTTCTGAAGACTCTGTATTTCACTCTTGGTATATATTTTCAGCTAAGATAATTTTTGCTTTATGTATATACTGTTCAAACAGTTGGAGAATAAATCTTTAAAACCAGTATACGGTGGCTTATATAATCTTATTAACTATTTAGAATGGGAATATTATACGTATAAAAGCACAAATAATATATACATTTATATACACACCATATATAGACATCTGTTTAAAGTGGGACAGTCGCAGAAATACACAAGTAAATATTTATATATTAGACAAATTAATATATAAATATATATATACACACATATTAGACAAATAGCAAACTGAAGAGGAAGAAGGAAGGAGAGATTTTGAACATCTAGTTCATCTAAAACATCATTCATCTATTCCAGACCATGTTTGTGTGCAAACACCCAAACACTAAATAAAAGCCAAATGCACCTTCAGACTCCGACAGGATTTGCAACATACATATGTAAAAGTGTCTATGTATATACACACACCATCCATTGATTATTTCCTAACAGTACTTCTCTGGAGTTAGTACTTCTCTGGAGTATACATTTCTCAACCTAAAATGTGAGTCTATTAAATAGCAATAAAAAAATTAAGTCATAGCGATAACCCTCAATTCTAGGCAGAGCCAAGAGTTTTATCTGGCTGCACTGCAATGCAGGACACAGTCACCACAAAGCTTTTTACAAACTCCTTGCATGAAAGGCTATACAGACAAGTCTGTCGCCAACTACTACGGCAATCCTGTTACAGTGAAACCACACCAAAGATATGTGGGTATGAGTAATGATGCTCAAGAAGAAGTGGAGCATACTGCTCTTTTAACATTGGGGCAACTTTGCTATTAAAGATGTTTCAGACACTACATAAGTTTATCTCCATTTTAATACAAAAATTAATGAGTTTTAAACTAAAAAGCCATAATATAATGCAATTTTATTCTATAATTGCATTTCAAAACAGATGAATGGTCTAGTAAAAATGTAGTAATAATCTTCTCACTGTTACTTAAAAAAATACTAACATATCGGTAAAATAAAAATAAGGAAAACAATATAGTCAACAAAGAGCAAACTGGATTGGAAAACAAGAATACAGGTCTTTTAGGCAATGATCAAAACTAAGTTCTTTCACTCATCATTATTTCTTGAAAAGACACACACAAAAAAAAGTACAAAAGATTTAAGCAGAAAATGTAAAATTTTAAATGCAACTTGATTGCTCCAGGTATCAAGAAGTAATTTTAACTAATTGTTCTACTGAACAAAGATATCCAAAATCCCTATTCAGCAGTGTAGCAGTAACAGCAAATCAGCTATTGTGATTTTATACATCAGTTACTTGAAACTGCTGGTATATTCTCGATATATTTCTCTCTTAGATCTCACATACATGCATTCTCTCATGCATATGTGATCTCTCATACACTAGCACTTAGTAACAACAACAAAAAATAAATTTAATGGTGGGAAAACCCTTTAAAATCATCGCTAAACAGAATGTCACATTTTCTCTCTACATCCTTGAGTGGTCCATTTAAGAATCCATTTTAGCTACACTTCCAGATAAGCTTATCCATAAGAATCATACATTTCCCCATAGGTAGAAAACAAATATAATTTGTCACATGTTGTGCTATACAGACATTTCTGCACAGTTGCTGCACTACACTAGAGTGTCTGAAGGGGAAGACACCCCAGGTAGTTGGCTGCAGACACATCTCGGCAACATGGCACGTAGTTACAATTTGACACATATAGTCTTTATAAATCCAATGTCTATGAAGTCAAACAAATCTCCTTCTTATTTATAGTAACAGGCAAGAGCAGATCTCTGCCGTCTTGTTACACAGATGGTTGTAACATTTTTATAGTTAACTTACAACCACTGATGCCTGAGGAATAGACACACATCTGCCCCAAACTGCCAGTCCTGTAGGCTCTTCTTTTTAACTTCAGCTACCAAAAATATAGTCGAAATACATGCAACACCGTCACCCCAAAAAAGCCACTACAACAAAAAGCCCCATACTAATTTGCATAAAATGCATTATTATTGTTAACGTGAAACAGATTGGATGGTGATCGTACACATTACAGCCAAAATAACAGTAATACCAACTCTAATCACCAAAACTAAAGTTTTAGAGAAAATTCATAGCCCCAGACCCCATATACTGAACTTAGTTTGGAAAAAACTCATTAGGAACTTCTAAATTTATGTTTTACTAAAAAAAAAAAAAATAAAAATTCAAAAGAGCCTCATACTTCATATAAACTACTGTCCATATGCTCTTTTTTGCTGCTTGATAAAAACTAAAGGCATGGCTGGCTGATCTGGAAAAAAGGAAAGCAATTGCCTAGGATTTTCTTCTCCTACTTGAAGACACTAGTCCATATTTGCTGTATTTCCACACATCATCTGGGTCTTTAGCAGGAAATGTGCACAGAAAAGAGCTCGCTATATCAAATTAAATGCTTCCCATTTTAGACACTGGCTGTCCACAGAAGAAATTAACTAAATAGATGACTTACAATCAAATGCTTGCTTTACAAGAAGAAGAATAGATGCAGAAAAGCCATAGTCGAACCTTGTACCTATAAGAGTTGTTAACCAAGTTCAGTGAAAGCTGATGAAATCCTGACCAATGGCAGCTTGGGCAAATATCACTTATTCATAAATATGTTCCATCAATAATAGATCTAGGCAGATTCTTATCTTTTTCTTCTCACTCCCCAAATTGGAAGAGAACAGAGCTTACAAGAAAGTGGGTCTGCATTTACAGTACTGGTCTAACTACAGAGGTGAAAATGCATGCCTTGGAATTTTGTTTGAAAACAGATAAAGGAGAGGAAGAACCAACATTACACATACAGCTACCCAATTAATTGGATTTTGGATTTTCCTTTCTCTGGATTTTTTTTTTTTTTTGTGTGTGTGCATGGAGCGGAGCACAGAAGGAAAATGGAAGGGTAGCTTAACCTTTTATTTTTGCTTCATATTCTTTTTATTCTTGGCTAGCTTTCTATCTTTATAGCTGCCTTGTAAGAAATTCTGTACTTTCTGCTACCTGCTAATTTCTACTACAAACACAGATCTACTGAAAGGGAATTTGAAGAATTTAATAATAAAATTTGCTCTCAGGTTGAAAAATTATACCGATGTGCTCTTTGGCACATAACAAGACAAGAATTTATTTCTCCAAGATCCAGATCCATAAAGTCACACATGCTGACCAGCTCACTTCCAGTGGAATATCAGTGACCCTATGTCATGTTAATGAATACTTTTGAGATGATCTACTTAGCTAAATAAATCACTATGTAAAATGAAAAGTATGTAACTGCAAAAACCATCAAAAGAAGCACAAACTAATGCAAAAAAAAAAAAATCATATATGTATCTAAAGCAAAGATCCACAGGGTTGCTAGATTAACAACATTAAATGAACATCTCTTCATAAGCTCTACTGCAGTCCTCGTATGTCACCCTAGTCCTGCAAACTGTACATCTTTGAACCCAAGTTTGCCCCAATAGTGTATATCAACTGTATCATTTAGATGTCCATTTACTTCTTTTAATGTTGTATTTCACTGACCAAAAACACACTGAAAGGGATGGGTATTTGCATTGCATTGAAAAGACTGATTTAAAATAATATTTAATGATAGTAATTTAAAGTCATCTTTTTAAAAAAAAACAACCCTGCTTTATGTTATTTCAGATTATAATTATATACAGCACATATTCAGACAGAAAGCTAGGAATGACAAAGAGTTATCTTGTTCACTTTCAGAAATGCAACTATCACAATCACCAAAATATTGCTGCTCTAAAAGAAATTCTGACTGATCAATTAGATCTTGCTCCTTCCACAAAATAGTTATACTGGGCCCTGTCATATTCTCCTAGAACACAAGTAGTGATAGAGATTTATTCCTAAACAAATGTCACAATTCCTTATTATTCAAATGCAAATACTACGTCCCAACTTCAGTCAAAATCATTTTCTTACAAGAAACTTTCTAAAGAGAGACAGAATAATAACAGATAGAAAATTAGGGCTGAACCCACTTTGCAGGATTGTGGTGCAAAGACCAGTGCTATGTGTAGCCGCATATGAAGGGGAAACATGCTGTGCTAAGAAGCATTCATCCTTAACATTATTTTACTGTGATTGTTAGTATCTGAGTGATGGATGAAAATCTGAAGCAAAACACATTATTATTCTGCTTTTACTAAATAGCATAGTCAGATCTCTGTTTTCAAAATCAAAAGAGAAAAATCACTATTTTTATTTGGTGGAAGTCCTTCAACATAAATATAAGGAACTGGGAGATTTATCTGTTGCAGTAGCTATACTTTCTGGTTTTCTTCACCTAGATCTGAATACTTCATAGTCAATTTATAGCATTTGGGTACTGATACTGAAAATCTATTACAGTTTTCACATGGAAACTAAAATTAGATTACACTGAATTCTTAAAGCAGTTTATTATATCAGCCTTGTCACTTATTACCTAGATTTTAAATTAATATAGTGCAAGATAATCACTAAAAATGTTCAAAGAATCCCTTACCAAAATGCTGGTAAAGTATACTGTCCGTGATTCCACTACCTGATAATTTCTGCCCTATTTACATACTCTAAAATATTAAATAAGAAAAATGCTATCACTGTCCTGTTTTCTCTCCTTGTTGTGAGCAAAACAGCAGCAGAAGGTAAGGCACTGCCTGCAGCATGACTACTCTGCTTTCAAACCACTTTTCTGTTCTGGATTAATGCTTTCAATCTTTTCTAGTGTATAATCATTGCTGCTGCAGTACAGAATGAACAACATTTTCCAAGAGGTCTATTTGATTCTGATAGAGGGAACGTTGTCTTAAAAACTTACAAAGCAGTCTTAAATTCAACTAGATACTAATAATTCTACAGAAGAACTGCTAGGAAGAAGGAGGAAAAAAAATATATATTTTTTCCCCTGTTGAAAGTGACCCCAACTCCTCAGTGCATGTCCCCCGTATGCTAAGAATCCACCACAAGTAAATAAACCAAAAAGGAGATGAGATGAAAAAAAAAAGATTATGTGGTCACACAGATTAGGGACACAGTTGTGGCATTTTGAATTTCTTTGTTCTCTGAGCTATAAAAGATGATGACAATCCTGGGTTACAGAAGAACAGGATAACGCACAGACAGAAATCTGAAAAGGAAGAGGAAAGAAGGGAGTCTGGATGACTGAAAAGAATGCATGGAGACCTTGCAAGAAAAAAGCTGATAGAGAACGAATAGTGGAAAAAAAAAACCCCAAAACCCACAGCTGGAAAAAAAAAGAAAAAGAGAGTATACCAGACTGGATGCTTCAATACATGCAAGCTCTCTTCCTATCAGGTGGCTGGTGGTCAAAAAAAAGCGGACAGAATTTTGCCCGGTCAGGACTATCTAGTCCAAATGAAGTTAAACTGCACTTTGCCTTTCACTACTGTCAAGAGGTAGCCTGGCTGATTGGGTTTGCAGACTTGCCTCTCGGTCATCTCTCTACTATACCCTCTACCTGCCCAGTCACGCCTAAGCACTTTCCAGTGCCTGTTACAATGAATGTGGGGTGGAAAAAGAACAAGAGAGCATAAACAAACTTTCTGGTACCAAAAGAAAAGTCTCCACAGGGATCTTTAAGGACTTATAATCCAAATCATGGCACAAGGCATTATCAGCCCGGACACTCTGGCCAGAACAGTCAATTGGTATCAGTGGAAATATTCCATACTTAGTCTTGCTGTAGCTGCTCCCAGCACTTCCTGAGGAAATCACAGCTTCTCTGAAAAGGCTAGTGGTGCCTGGAAGCTGTTAATAGTTCTCTGGTTACTAAGATCTTCAGTAAGATTTATCTGTTTATACAAGTTAAATATTACTGAGAAAAGTAAGATAATAAACCCAAAAAATACACCTATTACATGGCATTACAGAATCCACATCTGTACTCAACAATCATATTACCAAATAATTTTCCCTCCGCTTCCTCCCCCCTCTCCCCCCCTCCCTTTTTTTTTTTATATGGTAAGACAATTCATCCAAGTTAGAGCAGAGAACAGCCGAAGCAGCCCACACACATATGTACTAGGCTTAAATTCTTTGGAAGACTATGCTGTTCAAGCTTTCCTTTTATTTATCCAAAATGGCACAAGCAAAAGATGTTATAAAAAAAACTTGACAGAATGCTTGGGGAGGGGGAAGGGATGGTCATTTTCATAAGGAAAGAAGATTACTTTCAAACAACCTAGTGTCATTTTTATGTTTACACAACACAACAGGTACGGTAGAGCCTACCACATACTGACAGTTAACAGGACCTCCTACCTCGACTTCATCCTCTCATGCATTCTCCCATGCTGGATACATTGTTGGTCCAATTCATCATTCCGTTTCTGCGTCTTCTCCAATCTGCCATGAAGATACTCTTTTTCCTGACTAAGCTGGTTGACTTCAGATCTACAGAAGTAAAACACAGTGATGATGGATGTTGTCAGATTTCATCCTGCAGCGTGCCATCAATATGTGGCTTCAGCATTTATAAAATTTCATACATGTATATGTAATGCATAAACAGGCTATTACTAGAACTTACAGAAACAAAACACTGTTTCAAATAATCTTAAGACAAAAGAACATGATGCTGAAGGGTATCTAGTAAATATGCCAATGGCAATCACTCAGTCATAGGTTGGCTATGCTAATTTCAGCCAAAGTTAAACAGGCATGTCGTTTGGCATTATGTGTTGATGTTAAATAAGATCAATAAATGTAAATTCATACTTGTTAAGCAAGAATTTGGCCAGCATTTTGAAAACACATTTCAAATTCTTTATTAAAAAAAGCTAACATCTAATTTAATAAATGGCTACTAAAAACTTGTTCAACCTTTACTGCACTGTACTGTGAACTCTCAATAGTGGTAATGGTTTAGAAATTTTATTAACTTAATATGCCCCAAATACCATTACACAGATTAAAAAAACCACCAAACACATTAAGAGGAAAATGAATAAAACCTTATGAAACGAGGGACAAATCATACAGGCACACCCTAATCTACATAAAACTCAGCACAGCCTTTAAGAAAATTAGTCACTTTTCGCAATTCTTATTCTTCACGAGTGAGCAGAGACACCAGATCCATGAATGACCTAGGACTGCTACTTGCTACATCTCTAACCATCAGCCCATGGAGAAACAGGCACGAGCTGTTTCTTAATATCAGGAAAAGATCTCAGATTAAACTGTGATAAAATATACATTATGCACTTGTACAGTTTAACTCTTTGGAAAAGGTTAATGAGAACATGTCAGAATCTGCTATACCATCAGAAAGTAAGAATCAAAAGCAAGCAAATTTGTTTTATGGCATCTGCCACTCCAGATCTTGAGGTTAAAAAGCTTCAGAGATATCTTTAAATCATAAACTTAAATATGCTGCAGTTACAGCAGAAAGATACTTTACCTTCCTGGCTGTTACAGAATGCAACAACAACTGACATTCTGAAAAATACAACAAAGTGCAGGGGGTAAGGAATACTCCTCCCTCAAAAACATGTTGTTACACTGACAAGTCAGATCTGGAAATGACAACATAATCTTTTCATGTTTAAATAGAGAACAATACATGATATCATCTGTGAATCTAAAAGAACTTAGCACAGGAAACTTTGGAAGAAGACTGTAAGCAATTGAATTCCGATAGAGAGTTACAGCTCTATTAAGGAACATCACTGACATATAAATCAGAATTGTGCTGATCTATTTGTATACCAAACTTAAATGCACAAGACTTTCCTGGATGAGTACGTAACAGTAGGAAGGATGTTACAGGAAGGTAGTTGAAGTCAAATTTTTTTTTACACAAATCATTTAATGGAAATACTACTAGTAACTTAAATGTCAGCATTAACGAAGTATTGTCAGTTGGACCAATTGTTATCACACAGTGTGAATGCAGCCTGGACTTGATACCGATACTGTAAGAAAGACAATCAGTGGATAAAAGCAAAGGTCCACCACAGAGTGGCTCAACGGGGGCCTGCCGTAACAAAGCCCAACCAAGTGATAACAGGGACTAAACTCAAGATTGCGTTCCTTTTGCCAGCAAAATGCAACAACAGCATTTGCCATGTGGGAATACTATAGATTATGATGTTTGTAGGGTTTCCCAACTACGGGATCCTGCTTCTTTTTCTGTATTTGTATGTGGCTGTCTCATTCATGGAAACAGCAGAAGCAACTTTCGAGGTGACAAAAATCTCAAAGTTTTAAAGGGACTCACTCATCTCCAGCACAGTTGAAGGTGCCAAAAGTCTTTCTGGAAAGATCCAGGGATTCAAATAAACCAAAACGCTATGGAAAATTACAATTAATGAAACAAAAGAAAGTACTGAATTCATTGAAAACATGAATAGCATTATCTTTAATCTCTAAAATACAGCTCTAAATGCCTGATGCTTTGAACAATGCTACCTGCGTTCTCTTCTCCTAAAACATCTCTCTTGTAATTATGGATGAACTCCACAAAACAAAAGTTCATTTCAGTTAAAATATTGTTTAGACAGTGTCCCTTCCAAATAAACATCTAAGAGTCTGACCTCCCAGATTCAAGTATTTCATTACACTGAAATTTCAGAGAACAGCACCTATGAAGGGCAGAATGCCTATTAAGGTCAATGTTAAAAGGTTCACATGTGTCAGCATTAAAGACAGAAAACCAATCCCAATACAAGACTGCACACCGAGAGCCTTCATTATCACCTGACGAATATTCCTTCTGCATCTTTAGATATACCACCTATCCTCCTCAGTTTCCAAAGATTAAGATAGAACACTTAATTCTATGTGATATTTAAATAACTTCAAAATTATTGGGTTAAAAAAAACCCAAACAACTAAACCCCACAATCATAATTATAATAAGTATGTAGTGAACGTGATAGCACATTTATACTAGGAGTAGTAATTCTACTCAGCCAGAGGCAGAACTAGGTCTGCATAAATGTTTCTGAACCACTCTGCTCCCAAGCTGTCTGAGCAGGGACAGGATGGTGGGGGGTGGCAGATGCCAAAGTACACAGTCCTGAACTTCAGGATAGCACACACATAACGTCAGGGACAGAGATACATTAGAAAAATCTATGCATTAAACACCATGTCTGATGGATCCAGACCAACTAAAGGACACAGCATGGACATGCTGATGGTGCTCCACAAGAGCTACTCTGGATCCAACAGACTGAGTAGTAAGCTATGGTGCACTTAGAAGAAACTGAAGCGTGCAGAGATTTGGAGTGTGGCCATCTGAGCTGAACTCCACATGGAGTTGCACTTCTGCCCCACAAATCATACAGTCGTGTTAATGCATCTGGGTGTCCTTCCGAGATCTGATAGACTCAAAAGACCTGTTTGAAATCAATATTATTCTGAAACCTCACAGAGCAAAGCTACAATGTCACATGAAAATGAAAATATAAAATACATGCGCGTAAGTAGATGGGTAACAGATTTTGCCAAATCTTTTTTACTTGTCACTATATTAAAAATAATTGATCATGACTGGGGGGAGGACAGGGACAACAAAAGAAAACCCCAAACACCCTCTATACTTCTGGATCCACTCAACTACCAAGAAAGCCTCAACTTCCATTTAAAAACAAATTTAAGTTTTTATCTACCACCCTTGTTGCAAGAGTCTTGGGAAAAACAAACAGGTTCCTTCAAAACATTCAAATACTGGAGGCAAAGCACCGGCAAATGTTGTATAAATAGTCACAATTCAAAGTCAGCCTTAGGATATTTTCAGGATGAGTTGATTTTTGAACACTGAAGTGGCAATGCTGCCTTTACTCCTCTGAACTACCTTTTGCATCACAACGCTTTTTTAAGCGCTGCCTTCTCATCTTAAAACCCATTGTTTACTTGTACAGCCATGAAATACACACTTTAAACTATTTTCTGCTGACACAGTATTGTTGCATATAATTTTAATGACTGATCCTTCAGACTGACTGTTTCACATCTTCATACAGCTACCTTCAACAAACATTTCACTCCTGGTATTGAGTGTAATGACGGCAGTCAACCAAACATGCAGAAAAATAGTTCAGCCGGGTGTGTGTTCTTTACTTCAATTAAACTCACACAGTTGGATGCCTACTGTTGCCAAACCAGTAATATAATTTATACATTATAGTCCAAACAGTAAAACTACACTAAAAGTCATTTAACAATATTTATAACACCATAAAATACAGTGTTAAAATATATGAACTGCAATATGTACCAAAATTATAAAATTTGTTTCTCATCATCAGTGATTAAAACCAGGATCATTGCTCTAGCTTCAATACTCACAACCCTGGTGACAGATTAGAATTCAAATCTTAATGATCAATTTACAATTAACAAGATAGAAGTGAAACAAATTAAACCAACCATTATATATAACGAGACCCAATGGACTCCCATTGTTCCCCTTAATTACAAAACGCAAATCACAAATACACAGTGGGTAGTGTTAAGCATTAATCTACAACCTAGAAACTCAGACAGTGACAATCAGAGGGAAAAAAAAAAAAAAAGAACAAAATAACAGAGAAGAAATCAACAAAGGACTATACTTTTAAACATGCCTATGCATACAAAAACCTTCACAGACACTATCTTCTTTCTGCACAGCTTGAGGGGTTTATAATTTGTCTGACATTGTCTTTCTGAAGCTTTTCTAATCCTGTGTAGAGGCTAGCTCACAAAAATGGTCCACCTTAGACGCAAACATGAAAACTTCAGTTTAGATTTCTCTCAAGAAACCTGTATTAAACATAAAAATATATGTGCAGTTGTAGTTGTCACAGCTAAATGTGAAACGCGTCTTATTACAAATGGGGCCTTCCTATCAAAACCCCAAAATTTTATATGAACTTACTCTTGTATCTGTTATTAAAAAAGCTTGAGCGTTTTACCAATTAAATAATGGTATCACTAGTATACAGCTATTTTTTAACCCCATGGAAACTAAGGCACAAAGATTTTAGAAGTATAGCAAGAATCTAGGTCCAAAATTTGGTGGATGATAAGGCCATAAACATGGAAAAAAAAATAATGGAAAAAATCTTTTGAAATAGGGCACACTGCTGCTTCATGATCTGCTTTTATTAATGTACATGAGAACCAAGTTATAAAATCTTCAAAAAAAGATTACTTTTTTTTTTTCAGAAGACAAAGGTACAGCATTCTGTGCCAGAATTGTGGTTTTACACTACACCCAGTGACAATGAGCATGAAGATTGCCTTTCAGAGAGATGCTACTGAAAAATATACACTGATCATGCATTTAAAACTTTGCCAAAGTAATTTTCTGCATCTGATCGCCTGATCACATCACTGTTTCGAAGCCATTTATTAGTTTACCATTTTCCGCCATCTCCAGTTGCACTTTCCTGTTCTCCTTTTCGCATGCTTTCTTTGTCCCCGCTGATTTCTCCGTTCTTGTTACTGACTGCAGCAGCTCCCACTCCAGTGAAGGGAAGCTCAAGCTATTTTAGGGCCACTTCTCAGAACTGCTTTCATACTTTCTTCCATACTGTTTCTTGTGCAAAATAAACCACTTTCTGGAGATCCAAGAGGGCTCCTTTTCCCTTTTTCGGGTTCTTGACATAGTCAGCTAATGCTGCTAGGTGGAGAAACACTTGGCAATCTCTGGTATTTATTTTCAGAGAATAATGTGTTTTCACAGTATGTTTTCTGTCTTTCCTTCATCCTTTTACAGTTACTAGTCTGTGACTGTGAGCTCTAGCAACAAAGTCTGTGTGCATTTTTATTGCTGGAATAATAATATGATTTGAATCTATTTAGATTTTGTATTACTTTAGCAGAGGAGCTCTGCTTTTTCAGAAGAAAAATTCTGTTTGCTTCTCTCTTAAGTACCCATCACAACATTTGCAAGGGAAGATTGCTTACATTTCCTCAAGTTTCTCATTTCTTCCCCAAACACTCTGGATGGGATTCATCTCCTAACTTCAGCCACTTAACAGCTAGTCAACACTTTATATGCAGTGAAAAGTAGGATGGGCAGTGGAGGCAGTACCTGTGGGAAGCATCATATATTTTTTTATATACATATATCTGTCATCTACTTATAACATTCCCCTTTGACCATTCCTGGAAACAGGATACTGGGATAAATGAGCTCTCTCCCCAAGTGAGTGTTGCCCCTGTTATGTTACCTCAACAGGATGATTAAATCCACCCAGCAGAAGAAGAATCCTATCTTGAAAACCAATTTTATCTTTGCTGAGTGTTTTCCTTACTTCACATAAGCCATGCGAGATGAATCCTACCCTTAATTACCAAATTCACTTTGCACGAAATTTACGGAAGTCACAAAATGCCAACTCACCACTTAAGTCCTGTTTCCTACTCTAAATGTCAACCCTGCAGAAAGTTTCAACAGCAACTATTTTCACACTTAAGAATGTAAAATCAAATTATTTACTAATATAGAACTACAAAATTCATAACTATTTTGTTTTTAAAAAAAGACAGTCCTGTTCTACAACTCTTAAATAGGTAACTTCATACTTTTGTATTATTTTAAACCAGTTACTGCTATCAGGTTTTGTTCTATTCCTGAATTTTTAATGGCTTTGCCTTTAGACCTGCTATTGATTTTAACAAGAGCACCACATAACAAGCGACGGCAGAATCAGCGCTTCAATGACAAGCAATTTTGACGACAGTTATTTCAGGGATAATTACTCAGTGTGTAGTATTATGAATGGAGCTTTAAGTAAATAATTAAATCAACAAACTACAGTTTTGAGAACTTTAAATATTTAGTATTTTTCATACAGGTTCAGATAAACTCTAATTGTACCTCTGTAACAATTTTCCACTTTTCATATAAAGAATATGAACATCAGGAAGAAAACAGTATGCAATTTTTACCCTGGAATTATATAAGAAATTGCAAGTAATAGCCAGAAACATAACCTGAAAAGCAGAAAATTAGAATTACCACAAATAAAAATCCATCCATGTTTCTTAAGTGGCATATATTATACTGAGATGATGTGTAATACCTGGGACAAAATGAATAATAATATTAAAATAGAAATTAAGAAAATAAGGAAGCACGTCCTAATAATGAAAGGAGATACTAACCTGTGTTTTTCTGACATTTGTTCCAACTTTCTTGCCAACATACAGCATTCTTCCTTTAATTTTGCTATGAATGTATTCTGGGAGGTCAGCAATGAATCCAGTTCATTTACTAGAAATTACAGAATTATAAAACTAGAAACTTATTTCACAATTATAAAAATTTATAGATAATTTAGAAACAATTTTATATATTCTTAATTTCTTTCCTCTAGCACCTACTGGTTTTGGTAGGTCTTTTAAACTTCAGCTACTTGGACATGAAATTATGACCTCATCATTCACCAAATAAAGGCTTTCTGTCAGAATAAGCTAACCTAAAGTGTTAAAGCGATGTTGTGATGCCACTGAATCAGGTATTGTATGATAAGAATCACCACAAAGACTACATATCTAATCTGGTGGTTTTGCTTTTTAGCTGGAAGTTCATTGACATTTCTGGGAGGAATAAAATTGGCAAGCCATGCCTTAGCAGCCTTTTGCTTGCTCAACTGGTGCAGAGGATACACTGTCAACCCAAACACTCGCATTGTAGACTCATCTCCTTCTCTCCTTAAAAAAAGCAGTTCTTTTATCTACTGTGTCGTGGGCTTACTACGATTAACATATTTTTTTCTCTTTCATGATAAGATATAGACTTATTGTCCAGTGACAGTTGCATTGAAACCATTTTAGAAATTGTTTTTCAGTTACTGTCAGTTTGGGCTGTACCAAAACTCAAAACTAGAAATCAAGCATCTTTATTCTTTCAAAAGGAAGATATGCAAAATTATGTTTCTTGATTTCTGCTTTTAAAATCAGAGAAAGAGACACCACTGTAACCTAAATCCCTTGTATGTGTATAGGGTCATAATGCACAAGGGTTTCTTTATGTATATAATAAATGACTATCATTTTCAACTCCTTCTAATCCTACTAGAGAGATATAAAAACAAACTCAGCCTTAATGTTGTTTCATTTTTTGTATACTGGGACAATTTATGCACCAGGAGGGTAAATTATATATCTCTTGTGCAAAATTACACTTGGTCACATATGCAGATGTGCTGGCTAGAAAAAAAAAAAAGATTCTGAGAGCTTCTTTTCTTTTCCTACTGTGTAGACAGTAGCCATAACGTAGCTGTTTGCATTCCCTGAACACATGAAAAGGTCCTCTAGTACTGTGATAATGCTGCAAAAAAGGCAGAAAATCAGAGGGCAGACATAAATGTGCCTGCTACCTTAGGTATTACCTGACACTGTTTAGGATTAATACAGTCTACATAATTTTTCTAAAGGACTGGTGGGTAAAAATGGTATTTTATTAAACGTGAATATACCATGTTCCATAAGAGCAGAAGCTCCTCTTCCTTTCCATGCCCAGGTTGGAGATTTCCTCTCTAAAAATCTAATTTTTTTGTTTATAATATGCACCTTTATTAACGTTGTTGGCATAGTACTTTACAATAACAAAAAGCTTTTTTTGTTTGTTTGGAAAACCCATTTTACTTCCAGATTAAAGGTTAGAAGTTATTGATCAGGTAAGTCAATGCAATGAAGTCTCCTATTATAAGAACCTGAAGTATGCAAGGGATTAAACATCATTCTTCTAGACTGGGGGGGGGGCGGGGGTGCGGGGGGCACATGGTAATGCTAAAAATGTTTGAGGCTGCAAAGATTAAATAAAGGAACATATCAATTTGGAGCCAGTGAATTACATCCAGCTGCGACAGTGAATTAAGAACCGATTAATGGCTAAAGCTTTTCTCCAGTTTGGATGCCGAAGCAAACTCATTAAGCTTTTAGAGTAGCTATAATGTGTGTACTGTGGGAACTGTTCAATGCTATTCAGGAGACTTTAACTGTAAGCTCAGAGCATTTCCCGCAGAGCTTCTGATGCTATTTTCTTTATATAACATGTGTGCCTGAAAATCCAGCCAAAAACAAGCCCTTTGTTTTTCTACTTTGTTGTGGTCTCTCTCAGCTTTACGTTTCTTGAACACAGGTAAATAAACTCATAATCCAGATGGTGCAACAGATGTGAGAGCAGCACTCTGAAATCAACAGACAGTGGGCAATACTTTCCATTTTCTCTTTTAAACGCTAACTAATATGTAATTCGGAATCTCCGGTGTAGTTAGCATCTGCTCCCTTCGGCCAGCCAAAGGTTACAGGTGTTCCTGATGTCATTTCACAGTAAGGCGTGGGCCTGGCTTGTGAGTGAGTGCCCAGGCTCTAATCTTTCCCTACCACCTACCAGTTTTCTCATGCTGGGCCTCCATTTGCTGCATCTTCTGTGTCAGCTCCTGCTCTCTTTGCTGGGCCTGAAGGGCTCGGGCCTTTGCTTCATTGCTAATGCTTTGCTGAATGCTCTCTTTCTCCAATCTATTAAAAAAAAAAAAGCAACAAAAAAAACCCAAACCAAACAAAACAAAACCACAAAACAAATAGGAAATAAAGGAAAATTTAAAAAATCATGTAGTGAAGATAATAAATTAAAAAGGCAAAGCAGAACATTCAGTTATTAATAACAAACAAACAAACAAAAAATCTGGCCAGGCTTTCCACATTAAACATTCCCTCCCACTTCAGGTTACGTAAACTGACCTCTCTCTCACAATGTCAAACATTCTCCAGTGACTAGTAGAAAACGGATAAAAAATATCATCTATTTCCTGAGCGAAAATTAGCCTTTCAGACAAAAGTACGGTTTTATTTTTAAAAATTTTAAACATGACTTCTTTTTCATAAGGAAGTTCCCCAACATCCACTTTGCATGGAACAGATTATTTGCATTTTCTTTTAAAAGCTATTTATTTAATTCTGCACTGAAGCTTAGGGACCTGACCCCGAGATGGACGGGTTCCCAGTGAACCAGCAGGAGATAAGTCAATGGGAGCGATTGCCACAGTGCTCATAATACAGCTACTCTGAAAGCTTAATGAGTTTTCTTAAGCAACCAAACAAGTTTTAACTATTAATTTATGTAAATAGGAGATGAATACAGCCATTACAATAGAGAAGACTGTTAGTACAACAGAGGCCCAGCCCCTTGCGGTTCTGCTCACTGGGTTGCACAGGAAGGTCTAAAGCCCAGTACTATTATTGAAGTACGCAGGCAAGAGAGCAATTTACTTGACCAGATATGCAAGATGGGGCAATCTACTCCTGAGGCAAAACAAATGCTAGGCTACCACACTCCATTGAAGCATTTTATTTAATGCAAGCCAAGCAAAAACAGCATGGAAAATAAAAACCCAAAAAGATATATGCATATAAATTAGAAAAGGTCCTAAACTGCAAATTCATATCTAGACTTTCCCAAAGGTCGTGAATATTTATCGGGTGCACACTAGGATCCAGATTCAAAATTTCGGTGAGCTCACACATACAAAAGACTTATTTCTAGATTTCAAATGACATATATGCACAGACTTTCCTACTGAAATTACATTTAATGGCTTGGGATAGGTTTCAGAAGAGTCTTATAAACATATTCTTTTATTCTAGGGATAGTACCTATTTCAGGGGACCACAAAACAGAACACGGGCATAGATCATGTAAGGATAAAGCCACATCTCATGTGGTTGCTGCGCTTAACCTTTGGATTGGTGCCTAATAACCCATCCGAGATATTGCAATATCTCAGCATGACACACACAATGTTAAATCTTCTCTCTTAAATTTACCCCAAAGCAATACAAATGGTGGGTCACATTACACTAATTCCTGGTCCTGATGTTGCAAGCACTACCTTAGGCAAAACTCCCTTTGAAATCACAGACAGTCTTTTCTGAGGTAAGATTGAGAACGGTTTGACACACAGAATACATTTATATAGCAAGAACGTTATAGTGTTAAGGAAACAAAGCACATTTTTTGAGGAAATTTCATAAATTGAACTGCACTTTATCACATTATTCTCAGAATTACTTCATAACCATATTGGGGCTATCCTAAGGAGCGATGCTTGCACCATTTCCTAAGTGTAAGCTCCAAATATGGAAAGCATTACTATGAAAAATCTCTCCATATTTGCCGGGAACCAGTCTACTTAAATAAATCCCTTCCAAAGACCTTTTTACCTCCAGACAGTTGTCACGAGCACCAAACTGCTCAAAAAACCACACCAGCTCCTAACACATCCCTCAGACTCTTTCAGCCAAAGGAAGTGGCAGTAACGTAGTATTTTATTTCATAGTGTCTCAGGTGAGATGGCCGTGTGCAGTTGGGTGCTGTGCTGTCACCTGGCACACAGCTGGCTGGCTAGTGTTCTGCTGGAGGTAGTCTTCAGGGTGGATCAAGCTGCACAGCTCAAGCTACCCAGGCAAGCCTGTAAAGGTCCATTCCTCATTGCTAGGGTCCCTCCTGTCAAACACATGCTAATGGGTAAGCTCAAAATAGATGGAGAATCTGATGCCACCAGAAACACGTTCTTGCTAAGGGGACCCATCTAAAAAAGCCACTCACCTGTGCTACTTCCTGTATGGAGCAAACTAGCAGGAGCTCAGAAACCATGGATGCATGGGGAGTTCCCTATGCCTGAAGTGTATATGGGGTGTGTGAAAAGAGATGAGTTTATACAGTGGATAAAAGCTCAACTATAAGACTAGGAAAACACAGGTAAATCTTATGCAGAAGGGTAGCTGACTAGTTTCAATCTTAGCACCCAGGTAATTTTGGGGTTGAGACACATCCAGGGCCACACAAAGAGAGCAATATCTGAGCTGCCTAGAGCTGCTGAGGAACAAAAAAATCCCCTAGAGCCAAAGCTGTCTAAAACTGAGTGGCAAGTCTTTCACCCACACCTTGAGTTGACACCTTCCCTGCTCTAAGTTCAATATCTCTGCCCTCCTACAGAAAATTTCTCCAACACATTTTACGTATACAGAGAAAAAACAGAAACAAACAAACAAAAACCCCATGGATAAAACATGCAGAAGGCGACTGAAGAGATTTCTGGAAGCATCAGTAACATTCCTTCTACAAACAGAAAAGACTGCAGGAGTTTTAGAAGGTTTGACACTGACTGCTTATTTGCAATTACTCTGAAATGTGAGAGAAGGGGAGCTTGATTTAAGAAAAAGAAAAGCTACGGACTGTAGACAGAAGGAAACAGTTACACCCCTTCAGCATTAGTGTTCAGATATCAGGAGTTTCCTCCTACAGAAACTTCAGAATTTCTCATGTCGACTAAAGGTAAGCACATAGACAAAGTAAAGCAAAACAACAACAGCCTAATTTTAATGACACAGGTAAGATCTGAATTGGAAACAACAGCTGAAAATTAATTGTACTAGAACTTTTTAAAGCATCAGCTATAGGTATTAAAAAAAAAGGCACAGAGTGGTTAAACTGCAGCAGCCTGTTCTCTACTAGAATGCAAACACTGAATCAAAATTGGAGACAGAAGCAAAAATTTTAGTTCCTTCACATAGTATTAATTGTAAGACACTAAATAAATGCCTCTGATAATAATCCTGGATTTGGTCATAACATTGACCACTTCTACTAAAGGAGAAGCATTGAACTCATAGCACTTTCAATTTTGTGCCATCAAGTCAGAGGCAACCAAAGACTCATTCCCACAGAGGCAAGCTCAAGCTCTCCTTGAGCTCTGTTCTGAAATGAAAGTTTTCCACAGTGATTTTAGTTCTAAACACCAATTATTTTGAGCCTGAATTACAGCTGTCAAGAGCAGCCTACTCGGTTAACTTGTTCACATATCTCAATGAATGGGATACTGGTTTGCAGCGACTGAAAGCTATGCTTTCTAAATATTCTTAACCAAAAAAAAAAAAAAAAAAAAGAGGCACAGTGAACTGTTGCTTATAGCACAGGAAGAACAAAATTGTCATCACTTGCAAACCTTAAAAAAAAATCCTTGCTGAAAATGAAGTGAAAATTCACTTTGACCTCAAAGCTAACATAGAAGTATGCTGGCTGAATTTGAGCCACCAAATGTAATAAAAAACCCAAACAACAAAAACCCAACACCTTTCCCATGACTAACAAGCAAAATCTCGATCACAGATCCGTTTTCAATAGAAGATTGCTCTCTGTCAAATGGCTTCACAGTAAAGAAAAAGGAAGGATGTAAAGGCTAGTGATATGAAAGTCATATTTGACATAATAATATTTCATTGATTTTTGACTGTAAAAAAAGAAAAGAACTTAGATTGATAAAACTTTGAATTTCACAACACAGTTCAATAGTAGGTACTTCTGCAAGTCTTTTTGCTTTGGTAACAGTAAAAATACAAAAGGAAAAAATACATGATGAGTTGCAGTGTAGAATTAGGCCTCTGACTGGAGGTTGCCAGTAAGTCTTCTGACAAAGCAACTACGACGTGAAGCAACCATGCTTCCTATATGGACTATTTGATTGCTCTATGAGATCAACATGTGGCATTTTGTAAAAAGCTAATGGATCCATTAGTAAGGACTATGAACTTAATTGGACAAATTAAAATACTCTAGCAATTATCTCAGTTCAGTGGCACACAAGAGGTTATTATAACCTTATTTTTTACATCTTCATTTCTTATTCATTCCAGTTAAAAATGTAATTATAAAATATTTTAGGCTTTCATATATACTTACTTTAACCTGGACTTCATAAGTTATTAAGGAGTAGCTGGCATTTAGCGTGCCAAATGTTTGAGGTATCTGAACTAAAAAGATTATTAGTCTAAATAATAACCAGCCCTGGAACTCAACACCAACACTCATACTTGGGCAGCAAGGGGACCAGTCGAGCCTAACACTGATGCTTTTACTACATGCCTCAGTGGTCAAGCACAGACCTCTTTCCTAAATAACATGTAGCGAAGCGGGCCAGCACTGTGAACTACTGCACAACAAATCACCTCAGAAGATGGAGAGCACTCGGCTGAGGGCTTCCTCAGCTCTTCCAGGCGAAATGGGCTTTCTGAAAATAAATGTGTAGCATAAGCTTCTCTATGTCAAATTGAAAAATGATTTTGCAAAGGTACCCAAGCACTTAATTCCTTAATATCTTTATAAAATCTTGCCTGAGGGTACTCAAATCAGTTAGAACACTTGTGAAAATTGGACTTAAAGCCTACTTGTATTAGGAGTCCTAAAGATTTTAGCCAATAGCTTTGGGTAGAAAGGCTCAGCAATGGTTTGTGCAGTCTAATTTGCAAGCTTTCCACACCATGGGTCCAGTGGACTGTCCATTATAAGCAGCTTTCTGAACCTTCTCATAGGTTATTTCATATTACTATTGCAGATGTAAGTGTCAAGAGAAGAATGGAAAATCAGAGTATGTCCTTGCTCTTCTCTCAGTCTACAGGGAAAAACCCAAACCACACAGCAACATGCACAATAATAATAATAATAAAATAAATAAATAATAATAAAAAACTTTGAAACACGAGGTCACAATACCTACCCTATACTGTAAAGGGAAACATCAGAAAAATGTTTGCAGGCTTTTACAGAGCACTTACAGAGCTCTTACTCTCTTGCAGAAAGCATTCAAATACTGCAATGATAAAGGTCATAAAGGAATGTATATAGAACAAGATCATATGTTGGGTCAGAACACTTCACATTTCTTCCCTCTTTCCTCCATATGTATCTTCATAAGTATGTCATACACAGAAGGATAAGAGGGTTTTTTTCAGGTCAGCAGACAAGCCTAAAGATTGGTCTGCAGATATGAAAAAAAAAATAAAAAAAAAAAATACAATTTACCAAGAAGTCATTCTCCCCAGGAATAGTCTTAAATCATTTTCTCTATTAATGTAAAACTCCTAAAACTGCTTTCAGACCTGCCTTTTAATTTAACTGCACTGCAGTATCCTATTCAGCTATTTATAATGGAGAATGTGTTTACAGAGTTATACCTTATGCTATCTGAAGTCTTACCTTTTTCAAACATTTAGGTAAGGAAATATACCACAGTAAGACCCCAAATTCTGCAGGTAAATAAGTAAATGCTGCTTTTAAGTGTAGCTAAGATTCAAAATCATTAATTTCCACACCTTCTAAATTAACAGAGTTCTAGAGCATGTACCTTGCTCATATGTTTGAGCCAAGTCACTAGTAAAACTCAGGGTTACAAGATTTCTCCCTTTTCCTTAAGTCAGGTTTCGAGGAATGTTGTGTTTAGCATTGAATGCTTTGGTTATCTTCCTTTGTAATGCCTATGTATTTTCATCTAATAGGTCCTTGTTAATACCTAGGATTGCTATGACTGAGGACATAGCTGGACAGTGTTTCCTCTTACAAAACACTGTATATTTTTTGCCATCCAATTTTCTGTAATAAAGGTTTTGATTTTTTCAGTGCATGTGTAAATCCACCACAGCATGTTTGGACTGGATGGATTTTATGGCTCACGGTGCTTTTACAGGGCAGAAGGAGAGGCATGAAATGAATGTTCTCATGTCAAAAAATAAATAAATAAAGATGCACATGTGCATGCTTGTGCAAGAATTAGGTAGAAATATCTTTTAAAAGCATCACAATCAGGTCATTTCTTCAAACCTCTCCAAGGAGCTGAAAAATTGCCCTTCCTGTATCCCATTGTGGGAATTACCCACTGAGTTGCTCTTTATGCCTGTTTCTGGGAGCTGACCGGATGCTGATTCTGGAGCCGGCTGCCAGGTCCTCTCAGCGGAAAGCTCAAGTTTCTGGAAACTGCCCCAGCCAGCACACTGTGTTTGGTGAGCTGCAGTACAATCTACATTTGCATCGTCAAATTTTGCAGAGACCTAATTATTAATTTAATTGGTAGCATTGGAGGACTGCGTCATTCTTAAGGATGCACACGGTCCTATTCGTGAGAACTGAGGCTTTAAAAAAAAAAAAATTTAAAAAATTATTAATTTTTTTTGTTACAGTGAAGGTGCTTAGTTACATTAGTAACTAAGATAAATACAGATAAGATATTTATCTTATCTGTATCTTATCTTATCTTACAGATAAGAGATACAGAAAGCTTCCTAAAATAATGAAGTGTCAGAGTTTTCTTCTCATAACAATGTGAAGCAGAAGCTACTACAAGCATTAGAAAACTTATGTAAAGGTCAAGGGTTTAAAAGTGGTAAAAATGAAGCATTTAAATGGATTCAGCTCTTTAAATATGGATCTGGAAAGACAGAAGATGCTACAGAAATAACTTTAAAGTAGAAATACCTTTAAGGTATGTTAATGAACTGACCAAACATAACTTTTTACTGCCCTACCTGAGATAAAAGACTGGAAAAGGCAGCTCTGCCAGGCAACTACTACTTCACAAAAACACCTCAAAAAACAAGAAACACTTCTGGGAGAGAAAACATGAAAACATTAAGTCCTGTCCACATTTCCAAATCTGTCAAGAGACTAACTACAATTGTTTGACAAATTAGTTTAAAACTATTTTCCCCACAATGTGAATAATTACCCAACTGTATCCCCACTCTCAGAATCCAAATAATGTCAACTTGTAATACTACATTCTATTTTTTTTCTGAGAATTTCAATTTTGCTGAAACAGAAATCAGTGCATATGACCTTGTTCCCACCAAAATTTTTCCAGCTTTTTCTATTTAGAATGCAGCTACACCATTGGAACCACTTTATAACTTTTATATAAATTTGCACTTTGTATATTAAGAGGTCTACAGAAACAATAAAACACTAAGTCTAAAACCTCCACTTTGCCCTTTGCAGCCTATCTGAGGCATCAGAATATATACATTAATGGCTAAGCATGAAAAAGATTCCTACTCTGTTTTTGAGCACTTGCTGTACTTGAAAACTACTTAAAAATTACCACTAACTGGAGACATTGATGGGCATGAGAAAGAAGAAAAGTTGTAAGGGCACAGGAATTGAGACAAACACAGTGTTACTCCTATGGAAGTTTATTTCATATAAAGAAGCTTGAATACAGCTGAGTACATATGTAACTGATGGTATATTCCGTCTCTACTTCTATCCACTAGGTCTATTAACAAAGTTAAAGGACTGGATTTCTTACTTTAAATTTGGTATAGAAGAAAGAATTTGCAAACACCTAGCCTACAACATGATTTTATTCTTTTGGTGTCATGCCTTCAAGATATATACAGAACACTACCAGTTCCTCAATGTAAACATTAACTACTTTTCAATCTGCATAGTTCTCTGTACATCAAGTCACAGCTAAATATTACCCTTAAGTGTCCTCTATTTCATTGTTAGAGAAGAAAAAAAGTGTCTCTAACAGTAACTAGCATCTCTTATTAGGTCAAATACACTAACTTAGAACCAAAATCTGATTTTTCTGGCACATCTATAAGCTTTGCCAGCAAGATATGTACCTTGTAAGTAAACATCCATCCTGCAGTGGTTATTACCATCAGATTGTGAACTATGTGGCTGATAAGTCCCTATAGAAACAGACAATTAAGTACAGAATAAAGTTGCATGGGAAGATGCAACACGAGAAGTGTCTTTTTGTGAAGTCTTAGTACTGCGTGCCTTTCTTTGGAATATTCTTTCTACCTTTGTTTCACAAGCCACTTTTACAAATAGCTGAATGTTGAAATGTTTGCTTTCTATAGAAGATTTTACAGGCATTTACTCTGTACACATAAAGTTACTTAATTTTTTTTTTTTTTTTTTACTACATTTGAAATAAAGAAGTAATTTTCTTGACTGATGGTGATTCTTGAATTCGGTGCCAGCAGTTTCTTACAAGGCAGCCTCCGGACAGACTTAAGCCAATCTGAGGTGACATTGCCAGTATAAGGTGCGGTCCCTCTTTTCATCCTCTTATGATTAGCACTCATGCAACTTATTCTGCAAGAACAAATGATTTCTTTTTCAATCTGATTAACTCCCTGAACCACCCGATGATACAGGCGCCTGTCTTCCAGCATCAGCACAAGCAAGGGCCTGGCAATATGTGGCCAGACGTAGCCACATATTGCCACTCTAGGGATTTGCCTTGTAAGCAGCAGCACAGACTTAGACCAGCTTCAAACAATTGTAACTCTGTACTCCAAGGCTCAGCTTGCTAATACAGTAAATCCAACTGTCAGGCTCCTACTATTGAATCAAAAAATGATGCAGCTAAATGATGCAGAGACCTGATCTGCTATGAACTCACTCTGCCAATTTAAATTTGTTCAAAAACCCAATGTTTTTGGTACGTTAACTTTGTACCAGTAAGCTTTATGCTGAATCAGGTATCATCTGTCCTCCTGCAGCTGGCATCAAGTCAGCATAAACACTGCATTGCATGCTCTAGCTGATTCAAAAGGAAAGTGACTGTGTGCTCACACCTGACCCGGATCAGATCAGCACAGCTGAATGATCCAGTAGATCACAGATGCACTATGAATGACCGCTCCACAGCCACCTACATTTTTCACAGACGCTAGGTTTGGACACGCAACCTGCAGTTAAGCTACCATAGGCCTGATGCTTTGAAGTTGCTAACTATCCCCAACTATTGCTGAAGCTGAGAACCAAACCTCACATGAACAGCTTGGGAGGAAGCAGAACAATTTGACAGAACAAAGCATTCTTCAGGATGACAATTTGAAAGACAATATTTGATTTTGAGGGAATCTGATCTGGGGTAAGCTAGACTTCTCTCCCATCCTACACAGCAAGATACCACATATTCCAGCAAACTGACAAACTTGTGACCAAAAGAAGAAAGATGAGATATACCGCGCTAGCATTACATTGTACGTGAGCATTGTTGATTTGCTTAGATATTACACAAACATCACAATAAAAGATATGCTTATCTACCCACATATCACAGGAGCTAGATACAAACAGGTGAGGTACAAAATAAAAATCCAGCCTTATATGCTTTTTATTGGCTTGGTAACGGTGGCATAATTCTTGTATTATTCCTGATTGTAACTGTCCACACATTAGTATTAGAAGTAAGGGACAGGCAGTATAACAGTTGAGGGTTTGGGTGGGTTGTTTTTTTTTTTTTTTGTCAGATTATAAATGTCTCTTCCTTATGCTGTCACAAGTAAGGGAGAAATGTATTTCAACAGCAACTTTAAAACGAAACTCACAAATTACTACCATTATGTTAAGTGCTAGATATCCCACTGTGCAGTTTTGCTTTGTGAATTTTTACCTTCTTCCATGCACACTTTTAGCCACTGATCGCACAGCCTTTCAGTGTTTTCTGCCTTTTCCTTTAAATAAACTGGCTCTGGCTCCTTCCATCTGGTTCCCCTTCCGTCAGCAACCCTGCACCTGTTCACACCTCCTCTCCTGTTGGATTCCACTGAACATTTCCTCCTCTGCCAGGGCTATTCTGGCACTCACAACCTTTCTGTCATTCAATCCATCTGTCAGAAGTGAACTTTGTTTACCGCAAGCTTCTGCTTTCTTCTTCAAGAAGCAAAGCCCCTCAAGGTCATTGTCAAATGAACTGTCGGTGTGGATTTAAATCCACTTCTGCTAACCAGCAGAAGATGAAGTTCTTTACAGTCCTGCATTTGTGAAGATTGGTTTGGGGTATAGGAGAAATAATACAGAAGCAAAAGAATAGATTTTAATCATCGTTTGTTAACTCCAACAGCTAATGTGTTTTTCTTCATCTACGTATATCAGTACCTTCTTGCAAAGGCTAGCACAATCTGAGACTTGCAGAGCTATGCAAAGAGGTGGAAAAGGCTAATAAAAATATTACAAGTAAAATAATAAATGAAAGCTTTTGAGTCTCATTTTAACACTGTGTAACAAAGATATTGACTAAAAATGCAAAGGGAAAATGGGAACAGCTGAATAAGTTTACAGTAAAACCTTAAAGCGGCCAACAGCATTCACTGTAAATTATTTCATCTGCAGCATCTTTTGTTTTTTTCTTTGCTTTTTTTTTTTTTTTTTAAACTTACCTACTGATGTTGCAAATGCAACACTATTTGAGGGAAAGAAAAAAAAAAAACCCTGAATATTTTTTCCTGTTTTCAAGCCTTGTAAAACACACATATGCAACTCTTTGTTAAAATACTGCCTTCCACATTGAGAGAAATTGTAAAGATTCTTTGTCAGGGCAGAGACTAAATTCATATTGTCACTAAGATACATTATTTTTAGCAATTCCTGTGCCCATATTTCTTTTCAGGAATACATTCTGATAACCACAAGCTCCTGAATTATTAACTAACCTCCTCAACAGTCTCATGCTTCTAAAATAAGAAATACTTTTCAATTTCACTGCATACCTTGGGTATCCTTTAAAAAAATAAAATCTTTCACCAAGAATAAATACCATACCAAAAAATAAAATACATACTTTAAGTTTTCTAAGCAATTATAATGAACCACCCATTTTATTACCCTTTTACCAAAAATTAATTTGAAGTAAAGCTTTCTGGGAGCAAATCCAGAAGGTAATCCAATCTCATTAGCAGAAATGCAGTTATACTTATGTTAGGTCTGAATTTGAGTCTAATAAAAATTGCGTTGACAAATACTGCACAAGTGTAGCTGAATAATAACTTAACACTGATAAATATCTTATATGGGGATTAGTCCCTGCATTTGTTTTGTGATGCTATGATCTTCTTCCCTAGGAAGGTGAACACTCAGGTGAACAAAGCACTGGAAATAGAACAACTCTGGAACAAAAAGAATATGCAGCAGCGTCCCACCTAACTACAGAGAAACTTTCCTTCCCCAAGTTCGATTTAAGCACTGCAGAAGGCAACTGAACAACAAGGAGAAGCTAATCAAGAACAGTTGCTCCCATTTCAACAAAAACAGAGTCTGACACTCAAACGACCAGGAATGCAGGGGCAACCACCAGTGGCACGCTATGAAGCTTGCCACGCCGCCAGCACAGCCAGGGGAAGGAGGTCAGCCCTGTCAAGCAGCCGAGAGCAGAGGCTGCACTCATCTGCTCGCTCAGGACAGGCATCTCCAGCTCACGCTCTCCCCCGGCCAATCACCGGCACAAGGACACTGAGCAAGGGGCAAGGAGAGCAGCCAGGCAGCCAAAGCTGGCATGCTCAGGTCATTTGTCTCCCTTCTTCCATCCACCCGCTACCTTCTACGGAGATGACAACCTACAGGCTGATGCTCTTCAGTGTCAAGTTTGATAAAAGTCCCCAGATGAGGACCCGTTGGGTGGTTCTCTGTTGAGTTTTTTTCTAGGCAAGAATTTCAGGAGCAGAATCTTGCACAGAAGGAAAAAACCTCAACAAGCCAACAATCACTGTGACTGCACAAAATAAAAAACTTTGAATATACTTTTGAAAGCACAAGGCAGCTTTTAAAATTGCTTACATTCACGAATACCAAGTGCTGATAGAACAAGTACATTTTAGCTTATTGTAAAAACAAGCTTTCAGATGTACTTGAGAGAAAAGCCCTAAAACAAGTAAAAAATAAAGATAGAAATCAGAAACATTTTTCCAGTAGCAAATTCAGCAAAAATCCAGCAGCCTTGAATACATGTGTCTGAAAATTTTTATGATTCAAAAAAAAAAAAAAA